>JAIPRM010013727.1:0-11221 GCA_025469315.1 Stegophylla sp. TES_Ste_2020
GGAAAAAACTACCCAAAATTTGACAAAAACGACTCGGAAACCATCATTTTTTGATCCGAATTTTATGAAAATTTAAATATAGATAGAAAATAATATAATAAAGATTTTGGCGCAAGAAAATTTTGAAAATGTAAAAAAAAAAATTTGGACATTTTTCTAACATTTTTTTTCTCATTAACTTTTTATATTATTAACTTCCCTCGTTCAGAATCGTTTTATTGAAGAAATGATTTATCGTTTCTTTAAAATTAAATACATCCGTCAAGAGAATCCCACCCATCGTGTAAAGTATGTCCGGCTTTTTTAAAAACGGTTTCAATTCGCATTCAGTGTTGGAGAACGTGTGACACGAATTATGTGAGTAACGTGAAAGAAAAATTATAATTAATATATTATTATAATTTTTGAGATGTCATTAAATGATATATTAATAAGGATTTCATAAATATCAGTGATTATTTCGCTCCTAATTTGTAAAATATAAAATCATTTTTATCCATCTAATGTATTTTATTAAAAATTTCAAATTGTCATTTATTAATTAAACAGCGAATCGATTAGAAAAGGTAAATAAAATAGTGGTAAACAGTGACAGTTTTTACAACAAATTACATACTCTAAGCGAAATGAAAAAAGTGAACAGATGGCGGTCAAATTAAGAATGATTTAGACAGAATATTTAATAAGGCTGATTTTTTCTATAAACGTAATTATACACAAGAAATACTTGAAGTACATAAATGTACATCCATATTTAGCTAATGAAATGTCGTTTCAACGGGTCACGGTATATTTTTATCGATAACAACTGGTGCGGGTATATTTGTTAATTAGTTTTGGGTCCGTTTTCAGAAAGTTTCCCCAGACAATGACCTGAGGACAGTTGATAAATAGGTACATTCTAGATCGACAAGGAGAGATGCAAGTTTTACACGGATTCCGAACGATAATAATATTATGTTTTGGAAAATTTTGTCTTATTTTTTTAAAAATTATTCAAAATTTCGACCAAATTAATTGTGCGGTCACGCGTACGAAAAATATACATACATACACGCCGGTCATCGATCATTTGAATAATCAACCATCCCCCCCCCTTATTCGTGGACGTATGCTAATTTATTCGCGCTTTAGTCGGTTTTGCAGTTTTACCGGCGGCGGCGGTGTGTTGTTAAATCAACAATATTCGTGTTAAATATTTGTTGCCGAGAAAACGGCACGCGATTTTCCCGACGGACGCGCGCGCGTCGCGTTCGTTAGTTTAATCGCTACGGCAAATATTATTCGACGATAAATATCGCGCGGTAATACCGTTCGGCATGATAATATTATTAGTAATTACATCGTTGTGTGTGTGTGTGTGTAGTGGCTATACTGTGTGTGTGTGTGTTTTGGACAAAACGCGTGGAGACGCCGGAAAAACGCGGTAAAACGCACGCGGGTTTTAAGTCTCGTTTCGGCGGGTACGCGCGTGTTTGAGATTTTATGCATATCACAAAAAAAACAATTTATTACTTACACACGAGTATAATTCTAAGTTTTAATTCATTAAAACTCGATGAAAAATACGGGTTTAAACGTACTACTTCTACCGGAGACATTTTTAAAACTCGATACTACACTCGCGATTTTTGTAAATTATTTTCGCTCACAATATGTGCAATCACTAATATTTAAACATTACACGTTTGTGATAAACAGGAAAATAGGAAAATTATACCAAAGACAGTGTAATTATTTGAATCCAGAAAAAAGTCGTCACGCTCAGCGCTGGAAACTTTATTTTTCTCTCGAACTAAGTGATAGTTAGGTAGGTAGTTCATTAGAAAAGATTTGTCAGATACAAAATGACAAGCCTTTAATTTTTTAGAATATGATAAAATATATATAAATTTGCGTTTAAAATTGTCGTTTTAAAGCTAAGTCTGTTATAAATCGTGAGAATATTGTGAAATACATAGGGACTAATCATCACACTAAATAATAAAATCCGATCATAAGACACGGATTATCCGTCGTCGGTGGGGGGGGGCGGGTGGGGTGATTGACGGTGATATAATAATTATTATAGCGCGCGAACAAGACGCACTATTCTAACCACTGTGCACGAACGCGAAACAATCGAATGAATAAAAATAAAATATAATAATATAAATATTCAAAACGCTGCGCACACGTCGTGTTGGACGATTTCCCGCTGCAGCGTGCGCAACAATAGAGCCCACATAAGCCTTTCCATTGTTTTCGCGCGGCGGCACATCGAGAAAAACCGACCGCCGCGCCGCCGCCGCGGCTGCTACCGTGCGGGCGCGCGCGTTTTTATCGCCACTACTATTGTGAAAAAAAAATGGCCGCGCGACCATTGTTTTCCTACAGCCGAAAACGGGCTCTTCCAAAACGTCGTCGGCCGCGTCACGACCGCAGCAACAGCAGAGACGCCGCCGGTCCTTTTGTGAAAATCGGTATACACGACGCGTCATCGCTCACTTCGGGTACGGACCGCGAGAATGGAAAAATAATAAACAAAATAGTAATAATAATAATAATAATAATAATAATACCGGTAGCTCTTCAACTCGTTGATTAATGATAAATATAATAAGACACGTACGCACACACACACGCGCGCGCGCGAGTGTGGAACCGGTTTTTAAATTTAATATACGTGTCGTACACACGCGCCCGCGCGTCTCAATTATTATTATTATTATTATTTTTATTCTGCGTTCGGAATAACAATATTATAATAATAATGACGCCGTCAAATGATGGCTGACGCTGCTGCTGCTGCTGCTGCGTCTGCCGGTCAACCGCGGCACAGTACATAATATTATATATAGTAACAGTAATAATAATAATAATAATAATATTATGTAGCAGGTCTTCGGCGGAAAAATCACGGAAGTTTCTCACGTTCTCGGCCACACGGCCGCCGCGCGTTCACGTAAAGCGGTCACGACGACGTCAGCGCGCGAGATGTAATCTCGGCGGACGACACGGGAATAATATGGTTCTACGGTGATGGTGGTGGAGGAAGGGGAAGAAAACCGATTTCATTTCCATCCCGTTTACACGTGTCCGCGCGCGCGCGCGCGCGCGAGGAGAGGAGCGGAGTCGGTCGTTTTTTGCTCTTCTTCTTCTCTCTCATTTTCTATTTTTTTTTTTTTCATTTCGTTTTTGTTCCAACGCTCAACAACAGCAGGTATAGTGCTCACCTTACATTGTATATTATATTATATACACCGACTGCGCCGTTACTGTATTATATTTATTATATTATACCATCACGCACTATAATATGATATATGAAAACAAACGTTTAACGGGCGCGTACAATTGCAGCGCATCGTCGTCGCGTGTGCAAAGTGTACCAAACGAGATCCGAGAGTTAAATGCTTTTTTTTTTTTTTTTACTAAACGAGCCGAGGAAAAATCGTGTTTTGCTCCTCGCAGCTCTCACACGTTTTGACGCGGGATTTTTCTAAGGCGGCCGGTGTAATTATTAGACTATAGGGTCCAAAGATTCATACTTATAATACATGTGAATCTCCATTATATTTTTAAGACACTTCAGAACAATGCGTTCCGAGTACCTTCGTTCGTTTTACGTAACAATAATTACAATTAATATATAAACTTCAAAATCGAAACTTTTTTGTTTTTTGGTTTCAAGAGAGTATTTTCAGTTTTTGATAACTTTTAGTGCACGTCCAAAAAATGATGCAGTATTTTAAGTGCACAATTCTTCGGTATTACTATTGAACATTTTTCTTTCGTAATATTAATGTTTGCTTGAGTAGATTTTAGGTATTCTGAGTCGTAACAAATACCAATCGTTTTAATTATTAAAATTTTGTTGTTCCATGCAGATGATCACAGTTTACCGAGTAAAATAGTAAACACATAAAGTTTAACAAAATCTTAATATTTTTTATTTCGCTGTGTTCAGGATGAATAATACACCACGAAAACTGTGGCGCGTTCCTGCGTTATTTCAACTTTATTTTTTCGCGTTGATATTTGATCTTAGAATTGTCAAAACTTCACGAATAATAAAACATGTATTGAATTGATTATAAATTTATTTTTTCGAAATTAATTTTCAGACATTTTATAATAAACCTGTGTGGCATTAAAATCCGATCCTTAGACTAATTGGATATGAAAGAGTACATAAAAGAGTTCAGTGTGTTTTGCTTCTGGATCCTGACGATATTGTCGAGAAATAGTATTTAGAGTGAAATTTGTCGTTCGTACGTTAATTTTAATTCGAGGCTTTGAAGCCCACGCACTAGAAAAACATCACTCGTAAATTAATTGATGCGTTCTTAATTGTTCAAGACACGTGTGACACGAGTAGAATTCGGATTCGTACGCCGAAACGGCGCGTAAAGCCAAATTATTATCAGTGTCAAGAAACGAAAATATTATTATCGGGGGTGCGGCGTATGACTGTTGTGATGTATACAGGGCGATAAAAGTTCAGCATTTCATCGAACACATATTCTTCTGTCTGCCTCATCTGCTGCACGTCCCCCTCATTTTCCCGAGTATTCTCCAGCGATATTGATATTCGATATGACCGTCGGCCACGTGTCTCACCAGGAGACACAGCTACAATCGGTATCGCCCTGTATACTGCGAAGGCGAAAGTATTCAATGCGAACGGCGGCGGCGGCGGCGAGTGTGGGCGTCCGGTGACGGCAGTCTGTACAATATAATCTAATCTCCTCTATATATTCCAAAAAATTCTCGCCACCACCTTCGACCCTGTCCCCCACCCACCCACGCGGGCCTGTTGAAAAGGTGTTTATTCGGCCATCGTGCACTGCAACTGCTGTCATAATAATAATAATAATAATAATAATAATAAAATGCGCACGCGTGAGAAGTCTTCTCTTGCCATGATTACGTGTTTAATCCATTATCGTGCGTGTATGTATGTCTCACATACATTATATTATATTATTATTACTATTATTATCATCACAGTGTGTGTAGGATAACGTATTTTTAATATTTTCTTCGTGTATATTATATGATTTTCCATCAATTTATCAGCTACGCGACGACAGTTTGAAAACGACCACCACCACTATATCCCGCCCCTTCCACTCTCCGACGACGGCTATTCGGTCGTACGTCACGTTTTATCATCGTCGTTTCAGCGAACAACGCGGCGTCGTTTAATGCGGCCGACTGACGAAGACGATTTTTATCGATTTTAATCGTCGCGCGCGCGCGCAAAACTTTTATACGATACCGATAATATTATATATATATATATGTATTAATAATGTAATAAGTTAAAAAAAAAGTGATCGGACGTGAAAAATGTATTCTCCTGACAATGTGATATCTAATGTACACGCTAGGAAATCGTTTTTCTTCACTTCTTATCGGCCCCGAACAAAATACTCGGACTGTGGTCTTCCATCATAGTCAAAATGATGGATGAACACGGCGGTGACCTCCCGTCGAACTTTTCCCAATTTTATTTCCCACCACCACCACCACCACCACTACCACCTACGCCTTTACCGTGCCACCACAACAGTCACGACGACCGTTGACTTTTCCCCCGTTTTTTCCCCCCCTCCTTACGAACGAACGGTTTGTTCGCTGTCCCGGGGACTCCTCATTGTGCTTGACAAAAAGCCCATGTCGTTTTTTCATCTCTCTTATCCTCCACACCGCACTTTGTTTATGTCATTATTATTTTTTAGTTTTTTTCCCCACCGACAAAACTCGGCGAACGGCGTGTTAAACATATTATAACGCATTTATGTTTTCGATATGTATAATATTATGTTCCTATACGCGTTTTACATTTATAAAATTTGAAAATCAAAATATCGATTATTTTGTAGTCGACATGTATTTTAAAAAACTATTATTTATTTTATTTTCGTGAAATGCTATTGAAAAGAATTACCATAAATACATTTAATACATACGTAAAAGTTTCACAAACAAAACTGAAGCGCGATAAACTCAAGAGGAATACCAAAGCAACCAAATAAAATAATTTAAGTACACGAATGTTTACATATATGTATGTATTTGATGTGCTAATAAGTAGTTTGAAGTTTTAATTGAAATATAATGTATAAATAGATCTTCATTTATTGAAAAATCAATTAAAATGTATTTACATTTTTTTTTTTTTTATACGAACAATCATAGAAAATTAAGTGAGAGGAAGAAATCAATGAACCGCGGGGGTTTTTTTAACGCTTAAACTTGGGTATAAATGAGCGTTATGTTTTATGATTTTTTTCAAAGCGTTGGATTTGAGCTCAATCCTAAAATACCACTCGTAGGTAAGTTTGAAAAAATGAGTTTACTAATATTTCTATTTGCAATATACATTTACCCATTCCATTCATTGAGTTTCATCAAACTGAGTTAATTAAACCGTACAAACGGACTAAATATTTAATTTGTTATGCACTCAATTCCCGCGTACCATTACGTAAAACAAGGTCTGAACAAATTAATTGGGATTAAATTTGTTTTTGTTTCGAAATTTAGCAGCGCGAAGTTCGAAACCACCGTTACAACTCTCAAAGTTTTCGTTAAAACGAAATCCAAAATATTGCTGTGTACAGTGTAAACCGAAAATTAATAACGCACACTTTATTATTCTGGTCTTTAGACCTGAGTGTAAACAACCAGCATCAAGTCTTACACGTCACATTCTCATGGGATCCCCCCCCCTATTACAAACATTGACGTAAACAAAAATTTTAATTAATATGGAACTGGAAACAAACAAACGGCGATTACGGAATAGTGACGTTTTAAGTGCATTATTTTTTCGACATCAAACAGACGTATCGTAATGAAATAACGGAATTCATCGAATTTATGTGAATGCAATCTCACGCATGTTCTGCTGATTATATATACAGGTACACGGGCAGCATAATATACTTAATTAATTTAATTAGACCTTTTGGGCGGTTTTTGGCGAGAAGAACGAAACGTCGACAGATACTTGCACGAGCGCATTCGAATTCCGTTTAAACGAACAAAAAGTGAACGTACATAAAAACTCGAAAACGTTCCAAAGATCATCGGTATTGATGATGATTCAGGGTGTGACCGGGTCAATAACATTTTTCATCAAATACGTTATTCGGAAACATTATAATTCACTGTAACTTTACTAAAAATCTGATAAATAAATATGAAAATGTACTGTTTTAGTAGTTGAAGTTTAAAATTGAATTTATAACAAATTGATGGGAAAAAATAATGTATACCGGACACACACGGTGCAGGGGGACATATCACAACGATTATGACATTGACAGTTTTGTGTTGAAATGAAAACGAACGCGAATCAGAGGATTTTCCATAGCTATAGGTGAAATCGGCTTATTACGTCCGAATAATGAGAAAAATCAAAAGATTAATAAAACAATCGAATTCTTTTTATAATATAATTATCATATGAACATTGTAACTGCACAGCCAATCGGATTTGCCTCCCATAACTTCACGATCGAAAGGGACTTAAGGATTTTGGACGCTCTGACGGCCAAAACAAGCGTTCTTGACCGGTCCACTTTTCCGCGGTGACTAATTATTATTATTACTAACCGAAATCCCGACGACTCCCTTTGCCCCGCGAGCCAACGCAAAACCTCAAACTCATTGACCATCAAGCAGCAGGCGGTAGCAAATATCGCATTCGAAACGTCCCATTAGATATCTACCTATATATATATATATATACATTAAATCCTGCGGGTCTGCTCTGTCGGAACGCGAGACCGAAGTCATAGTTAATTCTGCCACCGGCTGACCGCATGAGCGAGAGATTTACGATCGGAAGGGGTTGTACGGCGAAGGAGAAGCTGAGCGTCGCGGATTTCGCGTGAATAATCTCGATTCGAGAAAAGGTTACAGCGACGAGAATTCAGTGCTTCGTTTTTACCGACTCAATATGATGTGTGGAAAGACGCGTGCAACATGAAAATTTAATAGGGAAAATGTAAAAAAAAACTAAAACGCAATAATGATGACACACAGGCATGTTGAAAAGTAATTAACTATCAAAACCCTCCCCTCTCGTCATCATGTGGACACAACCGCTCCCTTCCACATTACACCGCGGACAAAAGACACGACGGGCTCACTCTCTAATTGGACCGAATACACACTGCATTTTATTCCCGTTCCGTTTTTAAATGACCCTTGGCAGAGATGAGATTACGCATGTATATATATATATATCTAAACAGAGAGAATGAGTGAAACTCTCCAGTGCCTTTGTAACCGCTGTTACCACGGTATCTCGTCACCCCTTGCACGTCACTGCCGTCGTTGTAGTGTGTGTGTGTGTGTGTGTGTGTGTGTGTAGACCTTCAGGGTTTCACGAGACGAATTAATATTGAACATTGAACAGCGGGAGGGACGCTTTCGGTTCACCGCTTTTTTCCCGTTTTTTTTTCTTCTGTGTCCAACGTAATAATAAGCGATCTCATCGGTTTTAATAAAGGTTTATATATTATAATATATATATATATATATATATATTGCTGTTTGTCAACAACAGTCTTACCAGACATAGCTGTGGAGGGTAGGGGGGAAATAAAAATAAAAATCGATATTGTCGACATATAAAAACTCGATTTAATGGCTAGTTTCAGTGGTACCCAAACCATGTCCGAAAGGGTAGGCAAGATGTAAATATGTTTCGGTACATTACGATGACTCGATAAAAACCATTTTATGTAATCGCATAACAACCGAAGAGGAACAATTAACTCGACATTTCGCGTATTATTCTTCTCAATGTATATAACATAAGAACCGCATTTTCTCTTCATTGTCGCTTAGAAGATTTTGGATCGAAATGAGAAATGAATATCGCGTGAACAACAATTTTTTACAACGGAACATCGAAATCATATATGTGTATCCTAATAATGTAAATAACCTATTATTTATTTTTTATTATTTGTGGGAGGCGTCAGAAAAAATTACCATTTCAGGTTGGTTTTAATAAAAAACGTTTGATTATTTACAATGAATTCGCCATATTGTTATCACATTCGTCAATAGATTTGGTCACTTTAGTACAAAAAAAAAAAAAAAATTGAGAAGCGTCCGCTTGGATGTCACCCCTGAAACCGACGTCTGTGCTCGCTTATGACGCGTGTTGTTATTAAGTCGGGAAACAGCCTGATGATGACCGGTGCCACGTGCATGACGACGATGACGTAACCTAACCGTCTTGCGAGCAGATTACACACACGTCGTCGTTGCCGTATACGCCTCATCGCAGTGTCACCGCCGCCACATAATAATATAAAATAGTGTAAGTATAGTTAATTGCTCGCGCCGGACTCGTGGGCAATTAATTACAATTTAGTCGACGTGAATTAATGTGTACGACGGACAGGCGCAGTGGCGATAATAACGCGGCAAGGGCGTGTAATACACACACAAACACACGGTATACGACGATATGTATATATTATATTGATATATAATAATAATAATAATATGACGTGTGTTAGTGTCCGTGTTTCGTCGAGGACTCTTAAATTGACTGCCCACACATACACTGAGAAACATACTCTTACACCCATATCATATACGATAATAATATAATTATGGGCGGCGCGGCGTTGAACACGACGTCATATTATTACATAATATTATATACGATGAAAGTCGCGTCTCGTAAGTCTGGGATACACCGAAATAGTGACAACTTTATTGCCCGTGGCAGAGCCAAAAAAACAAACGAAAAAATTCTACTTAGTTCAAAATTTGCGAATCTCCTTAAATGTAATAAATTAAACCTATACAGAAAATTTCAATTTAAACGTATAAATTTAAAATTCGATTAATTCATCGCCCCTCAACCTCTCAAATTACGTCACTGATTCAATTGCTTTTTAGTATGTCACACTTAGTCCAATTTATATCGCAAAAGTATTTCGGAGGGGGGGGGTATACCCCGTAGACGCCTTCTCACACCGACTACGCCGCCACACTGTCGTCGAGAAGCCCTCCAGGAACATAATAGTATACAGGTAATAATTTCGACTCGTACTGAACACGGTGTTCGTTTCCTCAGAGATCACCGACTCGAAAAGGAATAATAATTATAATGTAATGTGAAGTGTTATGTCCCGTTTAGCTTAATAAAATTTTCCAAAAAAACGTCCTAAACGCGACTATACTGAAATATTGCACGTTTACTCACCGATAGGTGGTTTTTTCCCCTTCCACAGCTCGATCCGAACTCAACAGCGTTCGATTATCATCTTTTCGCATCTGCATATAATAACCAATTACGATGTTGACTACTCGACCTGCGAACAAAATAAATATAACAATGTAACGCGATTGTACGTGTAATAGTAATAAGTAATCGAGTAGAAAATAAAAATTCAAAATAATATACACATTATATTATATCTCGACGTTTAACACAAATATCATTAAGAGAATGAAATAAAATATAAAATATAATATATCTAAGTCATTCGCCCGTTTTATCGTACGACTGAAACAGACGCAGATCGTATTATCGCGAATTCATGATATCAAATACAATAATTTAATACAATTTTATAAACAGGTTTCATAATTTGTAGCATTTGCATATTTTGAAGTATAAATACTATTTTGCTTTTTTTTATTTTAGTGACATTTTTTTTGCATAATATTTAGAAATTTTCTATTTTCTATTTTGCTTTTCAAATTCCATTTCGGTTGCGTAGCCTTTAAAACATTTT
Source organism: Stegophylla sp. TES_Ste_2020 (assembly GCA_025469315.1). Taxonomy (NCBI): domain Eukaryota; kingdom Metazoa; phylum Arthropoda; class Insecta; order Hemiptera; family Aphididae; genus Stegophylla; species Stegophylla sp. TES_Ste_2020. The sequence continues at coordinate 10,764 of JAIPRM010013727.1, forward strand.
TTCTCAATAATAACAAGTAATATTAATAGTATTAATTATTTATATTAGTAATTAATTCGTGTTAATTAATTAGTTCTTCTTTTTCTTCTTATTGTATAAGTTATGTGTTTATCTATATCATATAGCGACGCATCCATACAGAGTCGTTCACACGAGATACAATTAACAATGTAATATTATAAAAAAAAATTATTTAGTAATAAGAATTTGAATTTTTTTTGTACATGAAATGTTTTAGATTCTGAACGTAGTGAAGAAGCTAGTGTTTTTACAAAGATGTTTATTATTTTCTTTTTCTTTTTTTTTATTTTTTATTTTTTTTTCTGTGTAGAACTTTTCGTATAGAAATACTTGTCCAAAAGTTTCGATCAATAATTTTTTGAAACCCGATTCGCCTCTAGATTGTACTTTAGAGAGGTCATTTTTTGAATTTCTCAATTCTTCAATGTTTTTTTTTT
>JAIPRM010013728.1:0-11221 GCA_025469315.1 Stegophylla sp. TES_Ste_2020
AAATCATGGTAAAAAAAAAAAAAAAAAAAAAAAAAAAATTGAAAAACTGAATAAGAAAATTAAAATCTAATATAAAAATTGCTTCATATGTATATGATATTCGTTTTATAATAAAATAAATACAATAATATTGTTATATTTAAAATACATATATTATGGCTTACATATTATAATATTAACACATTAATACAAAAAAAAAAAAAAAATACCGTATTTACAATTATACTAGTTATATTTAAACGGTTTCATATTTTTATGATACATATTTAACAAATATCAGCAAATAAATTTATTTTATAAAATATTGTTTGATTTTATTTTTAATAAATTTCTGACTATGACTCTTAGAGTTTTTGTTTAGAGTTTCGAAATCTACCGAATTGAGTTTTGCATTAGTATCAATTTAATTACTTCTGACGCAATTTAAAAATTCAAATATATTAGGTTGTGACAATCGGTTTTGGGTTTTGAATTTAGAATTGAATATTTCAATGCTTTCATGCTTTTGAGTATTACTGTGAAAAACATCAAATCCACCAATCCAAGAGTATTAACTATGGGTATAGTTTAATAAAGTATTTGCATTTTTGAAATCTTTGCGAAAAAAAGTGCATATTTTTATAGCATACATTTTGTACTTTTTAATAAAGGTGATTCTCCCTTAGAAATTATGCAGTAAACATATATTCTTTTTATATAAGAAGACAGAGAGTTAAAACTTAAACCCTCCTCCCGCAGGAAAACAATGCGTGTATATACGCCCGATAATATTATAATAAAATATTATTACTTTTGTTTGACAAGGTTTTGCTGGATCGCTACGAATTAATAACATTCTGCGCTACAATGTCGTTGTAATTTATTGTGTTTGTCAAGTCTGTTTCGATATTACAATATTAATGTCTATTCGTATTAAGTAATCAAGTCGGTCACACGGAACATGACGACCTACACCGGGTTAGTCATAAACGACAATTTTAATGATTTGTATTTATTATAATATTCTTATCGCATAGGTATCGGTTCGCGGACGCGCCGATCACGTGACAACTAGACAATGTCCACGGAACAATACCTTACACCAGAGGTTCCCAAACTTTTTCGACCGACGGCGCCCTTTTGGACCTGAATATTTCTCCTGGCCCCCTTTTCAATAAAAGTAATGAGCATTTTTTTTTTCAGCTCAAAATTGATAAATTTCAAAACGGGGTGTATAAAGGAAAAGAACATTTTCGAAGGAATATCATACAGTTTTTTTATATTTAACAAAAATGATATAACAAATAGAAAATGTTCTCTTTAATTTTAATAATGTATATGAAAGGTCTAAAGCAATGGTCTTCAGCCTTTTTATCTCACGATCCATATTTTTTACTTCTATTTTTTCGTGACCCATGACAACTTTGTTAGCCATAAGAAACAAAAACAAAACAAAAAAAATCTAAAATTATCATCACTAACTGCTAAAAACTATAATAATGTCATTATAGAAGTACTGTTTTAACGAAATAAATAAACGTTTTAATTTTTATATAAGTATATTAAATTTTTGTTACAAAAAGGAAAAAAAAATTATCTGAAATTTGACAGTGACTGTTTTCAAATAATTAATTCTATCTTAGCTCAATTTTAGACAGTGCAATCCACAAATCATATTCGGTTAAAAGTCTATTTCTTTTGGATGTTATGCAATTTTACGTTAAAGAAAACATATTTTCACAGAGGTAAAATTTTAGAAATAATATTAATAATATTAAAATTGCTTTAGGTTCAAAACCTGCTCAATTTCCCATGCATAAGTGTATCCAACATATCACTAAAGAAGTTTTACTGAACAATTTGTTTAGGTTTGTTATCAAAAGGAAGCTAAATTAATTCATTTTCAATGTCAGTAGACATTTTTACTGTCATTATATCTACTGCAAATATTTAATAATTGTTCAATCTATTTATAATTAATTCGAATATGTTCAGGAAAATGTTTGTTAAATGATTTATTTAAAATTGTTAAATGTCCACGGGTACCTCAGTTATGTCTTCTTAGTTAATTTTATTATAGTAATACTTAATTTTAAAACGTACAAACGTAAGTAACATTTTTATCATTTTTAGAATATACTTGAGCTTTTTATATACGAAGTTTTTTATTAAATGCCTCTATAAATTTTCCTACATTTTTCATTAGTTGAATGTAAACAACAAATGTAGGTACAAAGTCTCTTAATTTTTTAGTTATATATTTTATATCTTAATCAACGTAATCTTTATTTATTGCAATTTATTTATGTTTAAATCACGTAAAGATTGATGGCACGGCGCGGCACCCCTACAACAACAACGAGGCGCCCTAGGATGCCGCGGCGCACACTTTGGGAACCACTGCCTTACACAATATTACATTTTTTTATAATATTGAATCCACCGCACAGAAATGTGTGATTCACTGAAGAATTCACCAGATATTTGTCTATGGAGTTCCAAGTTTCAATAAGATTCGCTCTATACAAACTCCGAGATAAAACTGATTATTTCCAATCGAATCCAACTTAAATTCTGTGTCCTTAATCCTTGTACTAAAGATTCACCTGATTCACCCCATTCAAACAAAATGTACGAGTATGAAAAACGCCAAAGCCCTCAGAATCAATTCCTAATTACGTCGCTATAAGCTCGATCAGCTTATTATATATACCTCTTTTAAATCCGGGTGATTTGAAAAGGTTTCGACTTTTTTTTATTAGATACTCTAACACATTCGTCAATACTTATTATTAATTATAAGATTCAGAAAAAAAGTCATACGGTTTCGCATCGTTCCAGGGAAAAGACTGATGAAAATTTAAAAAAAGATTTTAATAAGAAAAAATAAAAAGTGCATGTTCCGAGCTGTCTGACATGTTGAATAACTCGTTTTTCCAAACAAAGATTACATTTTTCCCCTTTATAACGCAAAAATTATCATTATTCCTTTTTAGTTTAATAAAAGTGTGATTAACAATATTTCCTTACTAATTGAATACCTAGTTAATTTAATTCGTAAAGATTTTAACTGACACAAAAAGTAATATTAACAACTTCTTCAAACTTCATATATATATTTAAACAATAATATAATTTATGAGTTATAGACTTTACACGTAGTGGATTTGAAAATACTTGTTAGACTCAAAAATGTTCATGGTCCAATAGTGACCACATTTTCACAACAGTTCTAAAACATAAAAACAAATATTATTTTCAAGTTTTAATTGAAGAATTACACTAATCACATAAACTAGTTCCACTAAAAATAACTGTACTCAATCTTAATATACATATGTAGGTACTAAAAAGCCTGACATGCTTCGCACTATGGGTATTTTTCTCTCCTGGAGTGGTATTGAAGCTGTATTGAATTAAAAAAAGTTTTAAATCATTTCTTCAAATTGAATGATTTTGAGTGAAGCTTTAGTTCGTCAAGACAATTTTACTTAAAAAATATAATTTTTGTTATTAGGAAAAATTATAACAAAAATTATTACAAAAAAATTTAATTTTACTCAGTCAGTTCTATTTCTAACTATTAACGGAGAATAGGGAAAAAAAATACGAAGAAAAGGAACGTAAGAAAAAAAATTACAAAACAAAAAGTTTCATCGCCAAAATATTTTCCATATTATATTTATTTAATTTTCATAAATTTTGCTTAAAAAAAAAGTAAGTGTTAAGCCATTTTTGCCAAATTTTTGGTAGTTTTTCCCAAATTTCAGAAAACTATTGAGGTATTTCGAAAATGACACATTAAAAGTATCATCTTGCTGCTGAAAACTTTTCTACAAGTATTTATGTGCAAAAAGGTGTTTACTGAAAAAGAAATAAAAAATAATAATATCATTGTAAATATATTAGATTCTTTACAACACTCAGAATCTAATATTTTTGAATAGTAAATTTTTACTTAATTTGCTTAATTTTTAGTTTGATTTTCTTGTAAGTGAGTATGTAAATTATATAAATTAACTTTGTTCCTTTTTTATATGAGTTAAAGTAATGAGTTACGTTTTTCTTGCAATAACTCATAATTAAAAATGCAATTCATCTAAATACGTAACTTTAACTTAAATCAGTTACTAAAATCGAGTAACTTGCCTTACTCAGCTTTGCTAAAAATCATTTTTATTTTATTTTTTCATTTTTGTTGAGTTACATGACATATTGACGATATTGATATCACGTATTTTATAGTAATAAAATGTTTAGGAAACGCTGTGAAAAATATGATTACGGTGGCAGAAATGTATTTTCTTTATCTAACATTAGATAAAACTCATTTCTAAAAAAATATTACAAAACGTTCCAAATTACCCGGACTGATAGCACTCATATAAAACGAATTTCGAAATCCATCGAAATCCCACAACTTTATTGAATTAATAATTGATTGACGGTTTACGTGGACGTGCTTTTCCCGCATTACGTGTACTCAAGACAATCGCTCGATATAATGCATAATTTATTTATGCGTTCTGTTGCGATTAAATGCCGGTTAGAGAGCACAAGTGAGAGTGGTACGTGCGCTCGAAAAATATTTATAAATTGACCATCAATCCGATATAAAGTATTTACAGTGCATAATAAGATTATAATGCATCTCATAATAGTATAAAAATATTGATAATTTATGATATTACAATATTATTGATTAATCCCACTTACTTACTGAGGTGTGCAGTAATATTAAGTCGGATATTTACAACACGAGTGGCGCCATTTAACAACACTCTTTCTTACGTTTATGATCTTATTGTACGTTATTATACTATTTTAAACGAACAATGAACGATTTCAGATTAGACATTGACGTACTTACTTAAAATAATTATGTTTTCAATACATGCCGAAAGTAAACACGAATCGCGCGTTACGTGTTAGATTTGTATAATTAATTACCGACAATCGTCGAGTGTGTCCGATCAACTGATTAGGTATCGTGCTGTTGATATAACGACTATTAATATTCAACTATTAAATACTACTAAAAATGATACTTCGAACTAAAAGTACTTAACAACTGTGTGTGTGTGTGTGTGTGTGTGTGTGTGAATTATAATCTCTAGGAAAAATAATTCACGAGAACTTGAGAATCGGGGTCATAAGTGTTGAAAATAAAAAAAAAAAAGGTTAAAAAACACTCGATTGAATCATTTTAAATAATTGGTTTAAACAATGAATAAGGAATTATTTTGTCTTTAAACGGTTGAATGTATTATTTTTACATAATAACAATTAGCACAAATTGTACGGACTACATGAATGCCAATAATAAGAGTAAAAAGATTATATGTAGTAATGTCATCAATTTGTATTTGATATTTTGAAACTACACAATAAAATTATTGTTTTGTTCTAATTTTTTAACCGGTTTTTTTCGATCACCATTTCGAGAAAAATCATGCCGATATCGTTTAACCGTCTCAACACATAAAATTAGCGTTTGCGCCTGTTCTGCTTCTTCGACGTATTTGCAAAAAAAAAAAAAAAATGATTTATTGCAGATCGACGTTCCACGCAATGTGCTTCTGGAAAAATACGATTTTCCGAAAATCGTTTCCATATGCGCAGTTTATTTTAATCTAATTCGTTGGTTGTATTGTGTTTTTTTTTTTATTCGTATTCCTAAGAAGCCAGGAAAATATTCTTAATGAGTTGTACGAAAATTACGATTTTATTTCATGGTGAGCACTGAAGTTTGGTGGGAACTCTTTCAAGTCTTGGCGTACGCGCGTTGTGCTACAGCCAATGGCCGACGGAACGAAAATGTATTATATTTTTCGAAAAGGGCATTTTATTATGATTTTTTTTTTTTTTTTTTTTTTTGAATGCATTTAAACAATAGATTTTTCACGTAGTAGATAAAAAAAAAACACGCAGACAATCTTTTGATAGAAAAAAAAACGTAGAGCGCAATTATTTAAATTAAAAATCTTATAATAGTGACTGAACAAAAATTACTATTATCTACGAGACGTGAGTTTTATATAAATTTTAAAATGTATGTAAACGTTTACAAAAAAAAAAAAAAAAAAAACGCTGTGAAAGGATTTTTGAGATTCTTCCAGGACTTTTAGACATAATATTATATACGAGTGACAATGTAAGCTCATAATAACAATAATTTTTTAATTTTAAAATAAAAAAAATAAAAATGAAACTTCTTAATACTATGATCGCTCCGATTTTGTCAGGAAATGTTTCAGTCTGTAATAAACTGTTTTCGACAATGATCCGTGCACTGTTTCAAGTAGAAAAAAGTATTAACAGAATAATAGAAACGCAGAATCAAAAATTCGTATTTATTTATTTATTTTTTGTTTACCTTATTTACTTTTTATACTTCTGCAGTTTAAAATGATCAGAGCTTCTTAAAATGTACACAAAAGAAAACATATTAAAAATAAAAACAAAGAACTAGAAAGGAAAATGCGTATAGAATAATATACAGATTTCAAATTTTGTTCCGTGACCTCACGTGACGAATTTATTTAATATACAGCTATAACATGTTAAATGAATGATAATAACGTGCAAACGCTTCAGTCTCGAACCTTGTTAATAATTATTATTATAATATTGTGTCCGATATACTGTTTAAAAATTAGATTACCGTGTCCAGAATTGCTTGTTATTATCAGTTATGTCTCGATGATAATAATAATATAACGATGACTGGTGCACAAGTACGTTTCGCATAATTTGTTGTTAATTATAATAATTTACACACATTCGTTGTGGATCAAATGATCCTAATGATATCACTTATTTAATAAATTATTTTATTTAATACCATTGGCCTACCACACGGTGCAAGGTTACTATCATGGCTTTACTACTGCAAAATCAGGTGTATACCTCAAAACTTCTTAAAAATATCTCTTGCATTAATTACTATATCGAAATAAAAAATATTAAAACAGCTGTCCATAACGCGTTTAGGGGATGGAAGAATTATTGAAAGAAGCAGTGAGTGCCAATTTATTAAATAATTAATAAAACGATTTTTATTGTCGTTTAAGAACAGTTATAAGTGATCAAAACTAACAATAATAGCGAAAATTCGGTATACTTCACGCCATGAATATTCTTCACTCCTCGGGTGGGATACTCTTAGTGGGTGTGTTGAATTAAAAAAAAAAAACGATAAATCAATTCTATAATGAATCTACTTAGAGCGGAGCTTCAATTAGTTAGAGACAAGGACAACAATTATTTATTTTATATTGAATATTAAGGATGTTTAACAATTTGTTACACATTTTTATTCTATCCGAAATTCATCAATGATAAGGTATTGTTAACATTTTCAAGGTTTCAGAAATATTACTTTTGGATTTGGAATGAGATATAACAAAATAATCTGTGTCCATTTTATTATTCGTGAAAAAGATAAATTTTATCGCATTTCAGAGTTTAAAACTCTTATGATTAAAAATAAGCACAAGTGTTTTTAGCATATACATTATACTAGTATATTAATGAAAAGAAATATACCACTATTTGGATTGGTCGTCATTTGAACAGTACTTCTAAAATTTAAACACTTGTTAATAATTAATCAGAGATTTTTATGAAAAACTCGAGAAATCTTCATATGAAAGAAAATATTTAATACATGTTTGAATTTCAAAAGTTATACCGTTTTGATTGAAAAAAATTAAATATAATTTTACGTAAAAATTGTCAACTTCATACAAACATGGTTATAAATACAAAAGCAGACTTACGATTTTTAAAATTGTTGTTAGGAAGATATTTGAGTGAAATTGTGTTAAATGTTCAGTTAAAAATATCAAGAATTAAAAATTTCATTAATTAGAACATTACAAAATACATAATTCCAAAATTCCATCTTCATCCAAAAAGTGGTGAAATATTTTTGAAAAAAATTCCCGTCTGTATTATTACACTATTGTTGATAATAGGTAAAAATTTCAAATTTTTATTTTTATTAATTTCAGAGTCACAGTGAATTTTTTTTATTAATTATATAAAAATTTCGTTTTCGGCATATTTTACAGTTTTTACTTAATTTTTTGACAGGTTTTTCTCATTTTTGGAAAAAGCATTGTGAATGTTGAAACATTACCACTTTGGGGTACTGTTTGAGATTGAAACTTCTGGACAGTTATTTTTTAATGAAAAAGTTTTTAAAAAAGGAGAAAAAAATAAACATCATTATGTAAATCTACTAATTTTTCCCCTCCTCACAGATTTAAAAAAAAATTTTTCTACAGTAGTTGACAATTAGCCACAATAATTTGGTTAGACGTGTTGAGCGATATGATTATGTAATAAAATAGTGGAAATTTTGTATTTTTTTTTTTTAGGTCTTTTACAGATGATCTCATGTCGTCACATTTCACAATTTCTAGGATTTTCTCACTTTTCACTCTCTACGTCCTCACCAATATTAATAGCTTTTTATAAGACGTTTTTAATAAATTTCGTAATTTATCGCAATTGGTACTTAAATTAATATCTTATTATATAATTAGACAACGTAGAATTTACAAACACGTTAACTGTTACTTAAAATGCTTGAATTTTTTCAACATTTTTTTAAACTAAAGCTTATTAAAATTTACATCGGGATATATATATATTATATACCCTCCTCTCCAAGAGAGAAGGAATAAATAAGGGTATTTTTATTTTTTTAACATTTTTGTCTGAAATTTTTTTGTTTTATGAACTTAAATTTGCACTGACGTATACAGTTATGATATAAACTCATCCTGAAAAAAAAAAAAAATCAATGCATTTTTACGTTTTAGGATTATTCGTTCGTAATTGAAGTACACACAAATGCGAGGCACAACCATGCGGATTTTGGAGTCTGGGACTAAGTCCATGGTAAGCTTTTTCTAGTAATTAATATTCACAATTCAAAATAAAGAATTACTAGCTTTCACTTCTTTACTGAATATTTCACCCATTGAACTTATATTTTGCGGCCATCTCTGCTTTTTTCTAAGGAATAGAGTTCAAATTATAATAAAGGACGTTACTCGAAAAACATTAATCTTGTTGATTTGTCGCGATACTGCTATTCGAACAAGAGATAAAAAAAGTTACGTTGTGAGAAGAAGTTATTCTAGATTTTCGATAAGCTTATGTTTTATTATCTTTACGTTATTCGATCATGATAATTATAACCCAGACTTTGTGTAAGTTCAATTATTTTATTTTAACGCTTTGCTTTATCATATGACGCACCGCGTTCGTTTTCATAGTTGGTAATTTTTTATTTTTGTCACGCAAAATGTGACGGTACAAACTTGAATTAGCATTTTTTATGTATATATTATATATATATATAATATGTATATTTACACATTTATACACACACACACACATATAAATATATTTTCTCTTTAACATAATTTGCAATTTTATTGATACGAATCTCAATCTTTTTTTGTACACATTATTATTTTCTCTTTTTTTTAGAACTGAGTATTCAAATAAACACGTAATCTAAGCCCAGCAGTCCTCCGTTTATTTATATAACCAAAAACGATAACAATTCTTTGAATCGAAACACAATCATTATTATTTGTATACTCATCAAATATATATTATATTTCCGTCATTCGCGTATCATACAGTCATGTTGAAAATATTCGATTGAATGTGTCTTAATTCGAGACTTTTTCAGTTCTTTTTTTTTCCCCTCCGGGATCGAATTCATTTCTAGGTCATCGAATTACGGGCCAAAATTACGAGCAAATTATTATAAATTATAAATAAATAGTAGTTACACGAGAGTTGAGTCACACAGATAACATTGCAACATCAATAACAATTAATTATAACAAGATACTATTAAAATATATATGTATGTCTCTCCATACAACACGCGCGTGTACACGTATTTATATTTACAATACATTATGACTACATAAAGTTCACACTGTTACAATTATGTATAAATGCTTTTCGTGTAATACGCAAACGACGTTCGATCAATAATTATAATAATATGTAATTTTATGCAGCTAATATTTCTTTAAATGCGTTATCATTATTATTGTACTCGTAATCAAATATGTATAAATTCTATTAATTACGAGTACCTATGATATGTGTATTATAATCACCTGACATCGGCTGAGGTGGCAGTAATTAGATATCAGCAGCTATTGATATATCATATAAGGCAAAATATGCAAAATCCTCGATATGACGTTTACTAGACGTGGTGTAAGTGCAAACCAAAAAATAATACCTTTATTATAAAAATATTAATATTACAGCAATGAATATTTGAATTGGGATTATACATATCTGGCGGTGAAGGAGTGCACAAATGCTTAGACATGAATACATGATATTATATTATTATAAAGCAGACCACTTCAATAACAATGGTAATCCTTTACTGAATCCCAAAATAAAATATTCAAAAAACCGTGAAATTATTTCCAAGTACAATTTTTTCTATTAATTTACGATATTTCTTTAGAGTACGTATTATTATGATAATAATACCACTTATATCATACTCGTATAAATAATATGTTTTGCACTGATTTGACCGTGAAATTCATAATTGTATTTCGTTCTCTTGTTATTATAATAATAATGAGAAGTTTGGTTAGAATTTTGTTGTTCCAATCCTTAAAATTAAACGAACGTACGTACCTGTTTTCTCGTTCATAGGCACCCGGAGAGGGAGTAAGCCGGGGTATTTGCCTCTCCTGAACTTTCTAAAAGTGATTTTATTTATTATTGTTGTATAGACAAACAAATCATTTATATTCTGACTATAGGTTTATAAGTTTGAAATAGTCAAAATAAAACCAGCACATTTTGCAATCCATCTTTCATGGTCATAAATTGAATACGAGTGTGAATTTTAAAAATCTTAAAACATTCACTTTGTATACACTTTTTAAAATCCAAGAAATTGTCATCTTCTTGGTAAGAAAAATACGCATTATAATGTTTATGGTCCTATTTATTTAGGGTTGCCAGATTTCAAAATTAAAAATACGGGACAAACAAAAAAATGAATAATTTCTTCCAATAGTTGATTCTTTTTTAAATGAAAATGTTTTTAGTTCATTTCTATATTTAAGTTTTATAATTTTTGAATAATATTTCAACAGAATAATATGTTAATAAGAACTTACATTAAATAAAGTATAAACATAACATTTTTAAACTTGATAAAATAATTAAA
>JAIPRM010013729.1:0-11217 GCA_025469315.1 Stegophylla sp. TES_Ste_2020
AAAGTGATTAAAAAAAAAAATGAATTATGACAGGAATAAAATTGTAATTATTATCATACTTTTCTATATTTTATTGACATTAAAAATTATTTTTATAAATATTATTAGGTATTCATTTATATATTTTATACAACTTCTATATTTTTTAATATTTTTTTATGATACGTGTAACATAAAGTCTTATATGTAATCATTATCATTATTTATTTATAACCTACTACTATATTTAATAATAATTAATAAAAATTATTTTTTTTTAATAAAGATTTATAATTATTATTTAATAATACTTTTTTGGTCGAAAAGTTTCTCGCCCGAACATATATCTATAATGAACAATACCTAAAGCCACAAGGCCGCAATTGAAAACCAATTTCGGGAGGGATCCAAAAAGATTAACCTTTTTTTTTGCTTGTTAAATTTTATTATTAATATCGAGTTAATGTATCTTTTTCGAAATTTCAAGGGGGTCCGGACCCATGAACCCTCCCCCAATTATGGCCTTGCCCGAAGTTACTCTATAATCGTTTATTTATATTTACGATTTGCAAAAATCGGAAATTTACGACACGATACACCGTGTGAGCTCTCTAACTGGAAATCTGGACGTAATTAGTAAAAATCATTAATCAAATAAAGGCCTGGAAGCGATAATTCGTTGAAACAGAATGACCATTTAAGGTGAACCAGATAATATTTTCAGATACGACTCAAGTAGGCTCATCATACGAATTTATGTACAAACACAAACCGTAAAACCGTCGGTACAAAATATAAGAGCGCATAAAATATAACAATAATAATATTATTCCGGGAATCGGCTAACGAAAACGGTAGTCAGTCACATTATGTGGCCGGTGGGGGATAACCTGCAGCGAATTATTGTCATCAGTCTTTCTTGAACGTCATATATATAATAATATGGAGGTAGGTCGGAGACCATGATGTTATGTGCGTGTGTTTGACGAGTGCTGCGGGGGGGGGGACCCACACCGAGGATCGATGATGGATTTGCGGCGACGGAGATTAATTACATTATCGGTTACATTTTGGCATATTACGGGCGTTCGTGGCAAACGATATAATAAACTAATACGCGGAGGAGACGACGGAACGCTGAAAAGATTATTCCGTTTAAATCGAGTTTGATTTGTTTTCTAACATTTCCCCGGAACGTATCGCATCAGATTCCCCGGCCACGTCCGACCCCCCCTCCCCCTCTTATCGCCACCACACTATAACACAATATAGGTAAACTACGTGCGCCACGTGGGGAGTTGAATAGGAGGAGAAGTATAATAAATATCGTACATTTTTACCGACAAGTATAAATGTGTAGGGTAGTATTTTTATTTTTTATTTATTTATTTATTTTTTTTTTGTTCCCCGTTCTTACCGCACGCGTGCACCACCACTTCTCTTTAATAGTATGTAATTTCACAACAAAACATATATATACACATATAAGTGGCAAACATACACACATATATTATCTAATGTATATTACACACACACAATGTGTATAACAATAATATATTTCGACATTAACGCGCGCCTGCCTTCGCCATCAAGTACCTAATAACATTTAAGAAATGCGTTTACGGGGGGGGGGGGGTATATCATGCGAGTAACCACCTCATATCTCGTACGTTGATGATGTGCTCTCGCGCGATTTGAATTTGTACCTAAACTATTGAAACTTTACGTCTTCTGTTCCTGTATATATAAATATACGTGTGTGTGTGTGTGTGTGTGTGTGTCGAAAAACAAATGACGGACCCACAAATCTTTGTGACACGTGTAAAATGGCTCTCGTTTTCAATACCTACGTGTTTCTTATTTCAGTTAGTCTTACGAAAACGCTTAGTTTACCGTGTAAACGTGTTTTCTCAGAGCATACGGAAACAACGACTTCTTAGAGATTTATATACGTATAAACCACATATATATTTCCTTCTATTGATCTGGAAATCGGACGACGATAATTTTTGGAAGTATTCCAAAATGAAAAAAAAAAAAAAAATGCTGAAAAACACTGAGCGACCGATTGGAGATGAAGTTTATTCATTATTTCACGACTTTTCAATATTCTTCCTTTAAACACTCGAAATTCGCATCGATTATTATTATTTCATTTGAGCGTTTGGGAAAATATTATGTCAAAACCATTTTTTGGGTTACACTCAAAATAGTTATCCGAATTCCGGTGATTTATCATTGTTCTCGAATTTATTAACATAACACTTGCGCCGAGGCTAGAGTGAGGATTTTAAAGGCATTTGCTTTTTTTTTCTATCTCTCTAAAATGAAGCTACGTCAGCTATAAATTCAATTTATACCACTTAGAACAAAATTCGCGACATTTTTTTTTGCTTTTATTTTCTTTTTCTGCTCTTTTTGTATTTAAATGCTTTTTGAGGTATTTTCGGTAAGTTATTTTTGCTTTTTTTTGTATTTAAAAGTTTTTTGGGGTATTTTAGGCACTTTTTTGGCTTATAAGTTACATTTTTTCAAAATGTGATCTAAATAAACACACGTATTTGAAAAATTAATTCAGTTTAAAGAGATTTATTTTTGAAAACTTAAAAGTAATTTAATTGCTCAATGCAACTCCGATGCTATAGGTTAATCATTTTGTAACTATTTCTTTAACAAATTTTGATAAATTAGGTATCTTAAAAAAAATAAATCTAATTTACAGACACACTGTGAAAGAAAAAGAACAACATCATGATTCTTTTTATAATTTAATAAACTAATAAATAATATTAATAATAATTAATAATAATTGTAATACGTTATTCGTAATTAATAAATATAATTTTTTATCAAAAACTCCATTTTTAATGTTTTTTTTAAAGCTTTTTTGGGAGATTAGTTGCGTTTTACTGCTTTATTTTAAGCGCTGTTTTTTTAGTTTTTTATTGCTTTAAAATCCGTACTCTAGCCGAGGCAAACGGATCGAGCCCAAGTAACAATAAACAGGGCTGCAGTCTAACATCCGGCCCGTGCTTATTTTCTTCCGATTTGTTCGCCTTTAGAAATATTCACTCCAACACGACGCGTATCACATCAATGCCACAAACGAAACACACACTAGCAGAACAGCTTTGCATTGAGCAAACGCACGAAACAAATCTTACCGACATGTCTGCACGATGTGTACACCTGTGTACGGATAAACAACAGAGATAAAAACAAAATTCTAAACACGTGAAATAGAAATATTGAAATAGCTGATCACTTTGGGTTAGTCACACAATACAATATCATTCCGATGTCACAGAATTTTCCGACAGTCGTATTGTTGAAAACATAACATTTTTCTTAGCAAGTTTCATAGATTACTAAACCCGTATGTACTTAACGTATAACATAATATTCGTATGGGTACGAGTACCACTATTATATTATAAACTAACTTAATATTTTTTCATTAAATCACGTTCAATCGGTAAAATATATTTTCTTAATAAGAGGATTTTGGTAGACATCACTATTTTTAATTTCCAAGGTTTAATAAATAGTGATTAAAAATCCGAACAAAATATGTTTGAAAACGATATTATATCATCGTTAAAAACAATATTCAATTTTTCGCAAAAAAATATTATTAAATTGATAAAACTGAGTATTTTCAAAAATATTATTATGATACACTGATATACTATAAGCACACACAACTTTACTAATCTAACTAAAACAGCTTATTTACATTTTTTTTTTTTTTAACTGCAATTATATATTAAAGCATCAAACAGTGAAATAACTAGAACTAGGATTTTTACGACCTAAAAAAACTTTAAAAATAACCCAGGAAATGTCCTAAAAATTAAATTATCTCATAAAATACACTGAAGAAAAAAAAAAAGAAAAAAAAACGTAAATTATTTTAAGTTCATTATTTTATGGCCTATACTACCTAAATAAAATTATTAATATTAATAATATATCATTAAAAATTAAAAATATTATGTAAATGTAAATTATACTTGTACACTACGCGGGTACTGACACAATTTCGCTTTCGTGATATTAAATTTTAGGATATATATATATATTAAGGACTATCTAGGTGTCTTAATAGTTTAGTATTTATAAGCGATAGGTAATATAACTAAATTTTGCACTGCTATTGTATAAGTGTAGAAATGTAAAATGAATAACTAGAAATCACCGAAGAAAAAATATTAACAACATGTTTTCACAATAAAATAAAATAAAAATTACCAACATTTAATAAAAGTGTAAAAATTTTCAACTAAATTTTAAATTTCAAAATCTCTGATATCTGAATTGGATTTTGTACTTAAAGTACTATGTTCAAGAGATCATAAAAAAATTTCAAAATCCTAGCTCTAATTATAAAATACAAACAATACTTACAATCGTCACTACTTCTGTGTTGGTAATACACTCAGTAAACACTCACCTGCAAAAAAAAAAAATATCAATATATATTATATATACGAGATGAAATACGGGAAACTAATGTAATGTATAAAATGCAACATCCCAGACCAGAATAATAATTGCTGAATTTAAAAATTCGGAATAAAAATAATGAATAAAAAAATTCTTATTCATCTCAAAAGTAGTCAAATTTTTCGTCTGTATTGCGCTACTGTTAATTATAGGTTAAAATTACCAATTTCTAGTTCTATTACTTTTGAAGTTTTGACTAAATTATAAGGCCGATTTCATTAAAATCCGGTTTTTCTATTGCGGTTTTTACTCAATTTTTCCTTGTTTTTGGAAAAAGTATTGGACATTTCGAAGAATTGCTTTTTCAAAGCTCCACCAGAACCCGATTTCTTATCTATAAGGTTGCTGTATCAAACTTTCGGACTAGTATTTCGGTATCAAAGTGTTTCCATAAAAAGAATAGAAACTAACAAACATCATTGTAAAAGCACTTTCTTCTCCGCACTACTCGGAATTTAAAAATATAGTTTTTATAAATATTTTATTTCACTACAGAGTGCACACAATAAAGTAAGAAGCAGGCCATATTTCAATGGTTAAAAATGTAGGTCCACAATCGCATACGACCCATCCTAAAATACTGCATTACCTTAAATGACGCCCCAGTAGATGTACTACATAGATACGTCAATGTTATCGAAGTACAATTTCCACGTAATCGCAATACACCATCTTACTGCACGTGACTCTACACCAGTGGCGCAATTTACGGGAGTGCTGAGTGTGCAATTCACATGGGCCCCCATATTACTGGGGCCCCAAGCCCCGATCACCATGTTCACAAATTATTTAAGTTTAAAATTTTGTACTAAATTATTGAATTTTGCATTGAAGTTATCCATCAATCCATGTAATTCTACCGATTTTATAGTTACCACAGAATATAGCATAGACAGCACAGAAAAACAGGAGGAAAGCTTTGTAAAATTAGCATTGGCACTTAAGAGAGTTGAAAAAATCATGTTTGAATTTTAACAAAAAATAAAAATGCTAACAGTTAAAGGGAATCCCATTTGTATTTGTTATTTGTGGCAAAATTATTAATCATGTAATATCAGTTTGTAGATTATCAGTTCTCTATGTTTACATGTTTATGATCAAATAAAAACTATCTATAATAGAATACTTTTTTCGTGATTAAGTATATAATACTATATGTACATTGATTTTGATTAATTAATTATTTTGCTTTAAATATAGTATACATATATAAATATTTAAGAAACCACAACGTCTGTAGCAATTGCATAACCAAGATTTCTCAATAGGAATGTGTGGCCAGAAAAAATACCAAAATATTATTATACTATATGATTTGTCTATAATAAATATACCCTTCATCATCAATAAAATATACGTACAGAATTTTAAGAATTCATTATATGAGTATAGTTATTATAATTCTTATAAAATTGATTTGAATAATAAAATATTGAGATTTACGAGTAACTTAAGTTATTATAAATTGAATGAGTAAGGTTTTAATGACATTAAAAGTTATATTGATATTAATAAAGAAATAACATTTTTCAAAATTGTATCGTAAGATTTTCTTTATTGTCACTGTTCTACAATTTTCAAACACCACAGTTACCAACACCACAAGTTACCGTCGTTTGATGGCATTAACCATAAACGTGGGCGTTATGATGCTACACGTACGACTACGCGCATTGTCATACACGTCCTCTTACGTAATAATAATATGGCAAATGACAGTATTATCACTAGAGATAGGATGTTGATGATAAATGCATTTTTTTCCTTTAATCCTATGCAATGCTCTCCAAGTTAAAAATTCGTTTCCTGCCTCCCTGATTCAGAATATGAAAATTTAATTTTGCATTTTTTTTTTGCACTTTTAGACGTTTTGGTCATAAATGCATTGTTTTTTCTTTTTAACGACATTTTTTAAAAAAATGTACGCCATTATTTCATATTATAAGTCATTTTTTGTATTTTTTGTAAATTATCAGTCATTTTTCTAATAAAATTAAGACTTTCAGGAACGATTTTACATTTTTTTAAATTATTTTTATCAAAATCATTGAAGAGTTTTTTTTACAATTATAATTACTTTATTGGTAGATACTAGGTGCTTACACTGTATCACACAACTTATACAACATTTGCTTTTACAGAATATAGGTGAATATTATATTTTATCGAATATTATATTTATAAATTGTATTCAATCAACCCAATAATCTCTTTGTCGATATAACGACATATTAAGTTCGATGTTCACGTCAATTTTTTTATTTTCTTACTCAATTTAAATATAATAATAATAATAATATTTATTTAGCAAAAAAATCAATTGTATCAATGGACTAGTAAATATAAAATTTTCGTATTTGTAACTCCTTTTTAAGCATAGCTTGTGATGGGGGTTTGATGGGAGTTCAGTTAAAGATAAAATATAGAGAGATAAATAAAATAAAAAGAAAAAAAATATATATATACATGTATAAATGTATAAATAAATATATGGTATATATAAATGTAAAATATAACAACAATAATGAATACAGAAAAATGAAACGTCGACTTACATAAATCGATGCATATTAAATAAATTATTAACACCACGAAAATAAAAATTACAAATCATTTGACTACTTATTTGATTACATTCAAATCATCAAAACATATTAAACAAATATGTTTGGTCATTTACAATTACATATTTTTCAAATTGTATTTGAAGCAATTTTTTTTAGGTCATTTTTTATTGTCATTTTTCACGATTTTTAGGTCATCAACGTCCTATCTCTAATTATCACTGTTCGTATTGTTATACGCGCAGTTCTGCGGCAGCGAATTCAATAAGACCATCACGCATAACATAAAATGTATGTTATGCGTCTTTAATAGTCTTCGATGATTTTAGATTACTTCGTAAATAAACGCAGACGCTGCGCAATTTTTTCATCGTTTCTTTCACCCACATACGTGTCGGACAGCTATTTGGATAATATAATGCATATTATATAATATACACATCGAAATTGTGTGTGAAAAATTCGATTCCTGACATTTGGAAAATCAACAAAAGGCGTCGACTATATAAGTTTTGTTTTTTTTTTTTTTTCACGAAGAAAACGGAGGAAACGTTAAACACGCACGCATTCACTATACGGACCGGAAACATCCTCGTTTCCGGCGGAACGGATGACGAATGTCGGTTTTCCGAAGTGTTAAGGATGCAAAATCTATTCGGTGCCCTTTCTCAGTGTACGTATACACACACGATAGGAAAAGAAATTTCGCCACGTGTGCACAATATTGATAGGCGTGCAATAATTTGTCACTCTATTCTTATTTATCGACGTAATATTTTTTCATATGCTTTGGGAACGCGTATTGTGTTACATCGATCAAAAAGATCGAAGGAAAAAAGGCGAAAATAGAAATGTTGTAAAGGAGAAAATAAAAGTTTTGTCTTTAACCAATTTAATAATATTTTCAATTCTCTTTGATTCTATCCGTAACCAGTATTTTCCGATAAAATAAATAATAATTTACAAACTTTAAAGTACCCAATAAGTCGGTGCATAATAATAATAAACAATATCAATTTTCTAAATGAAAGTATTACAATTAAAAACATTGTTCGCGACAAATTGTTTGAAAACTGATCCGTTTATTAATTTACACAAAGGAAGTAAAAGGAAAAAGTGAATTTAATATTTATCTTCGGGTCAATAGAACAACATCGATTCCATGAACAATATAAAAAATATAACGTGAAACACAATATAGTTATTTTTATTTTTATTATTTATAACGAAAAGAAAATTGTATTTTTGTTCTAAGAAAATAGTATTAAAGAAAAACAACTTTTCACCAAATAATACAATATAATCTAATCACAATGTTCTACGCAATCAAATTGAGATTTGAAAAATTTAACTCTCAAAAGAATACTACTATTATTTATAGTTTATAGACATAGTATAAACATGGCGATAAGGTATGATGTACCAAACTTCAGATGTCCATATTAAATATAATATCGTTAATGTACAACCTAATCAAACGTCAATCATGATGGTTACATAAACTATCTATTTGTGGTTATCCCAGGGCCGTGTGGCATCTGCTATTTATCAAAGACGTCCCCTCCAATACTGTTACAGTATATATACTGTATAAGTAAAAATAAAAAGAATCTAGATCTCCGGTTATATGATCGATTTAATATTATATTCTATATCCTTCCATTTAAATTAAAATACATTTATTATTATTTTTATCATTGAGAAAAAAAAAAATGTGTACCAACGCAAAACTGGAATAAGAAGAATTTATAAAATGTAATAGATATATTTTATTTTATTTTTGCTCGTATTGACACTATTCCAATTATTATAATAAAATTATAATCAAACTCTTTTTAGTCCAACATCATTATTTTATTGCTTTTTTAAACGAAAACTAAATAATAAAATTCCGTAAGATAAAAACATTCAACTGCCGATTATTTTAAGTAACAACTCTAGATAACACACACCACGCACTCTTTTAAATATCAGTACATACTTTTACCTGGTCATATTTAAAATATTTTGAACTACCATCAAATTTCGTGGAAATAATAATAAATCTCATCAAGATATTGTTCAACAATATATTTGCAAGTTATCTGACACAAAATCGTCAATTTTATTGTTCATATAAAAATTATAAATTATAATATTATAAAAAACGCTTAATGCACATACTCATACTCTATTCATATTCTATTATGTTTTATAATTATGGTACATCGAAGTTAATATGATAATTAAATATTTTAAATTTTATTTATGTAATTTATTTATTTATACTTATTAACAGTTGTATATGCTAAAACTTCTATGGTATATCTGTATATCATATTCTACATTATAATTAAATCCGAAAGGCATGTATTATTAAAACATTAAATACAATTAATATAAAATATAAATCAATTTATATATGAGAAATTCAATTAAAATACCCAATTGTAATTACACAAATTCTCAATTGACATTACATTAAATTAATTTTTACTTAAATATTTTCTTTGAAAATAACTATAATTAGAGAAATAAAGATTTTATGGCATAATCTTAAATGTAAACAATTCAATTATTAACAATTATTGTAGACGATTAACATTTGACGTATCAGTCATTATAATAGTACATTGTTTTTACATTCCTATATAATAACGTGAACCTTTTTATTTTTAAGTAAATTCTACTAAAATACTGAAACTAGTGTAATTTTAAATATAGGTAAAAACTTTTAATTAATTTTGATAAATATTTAATATGCGTATTAACACATCACGGCGTAGGCAAACATTATGATATGTATTTATCACTTGCGTGTTGGTTTAAACAATATATTTTTATTAAATTTAATTCAAGTATTTTTAATACTTACATAAAACATTTAATTAATTTTTATACCAGCTATATCACTTTAAATGTACACTAAAAAAATTGTATTTCATAACTAATATTTTTAATAAAACATTTCCAAATACTAATTCAAATACTCAAATATTTTATGTGAAGTTATATCTATAGTAAAATGTTAATCTTTTGTTTGATAATATTATTTTCTTTATTTTTATCGTTTAATGGGACGTGTCCTGTATCTTCTTTTTTTAATTTCATTCAAATGAATTTCAGTAACAAAATTACTATTTGTTAATTACAACTGCTAGGTTTCATTATTATTTTTTTATTTATATACAAATATGTTGTACAAAAATTATATGAATTCACGTCAAATAGATAACAATATTAATACATCAATCTTTAATTTATATAATAGTATTTTTTTTTTCCAAAGATGTATATAACACAAGACCTTCGTCATTAATAATATGACAAAAAAAAACAAAATTCATATTAACATTATAATCCCTGAATCATTTTAAATTAATATCTTCAGCGTTTGGCTGACTTTTAAAACCTCTATAGTCTATATAGTATAATCTACATTTTTATACACCTAAGTACATCTGCTAATACAGTGTATTATATAAATTCACAATTATGTACGTAAAATAAATGAAGTTAATAAGAAAAAAAAAAGGAAACGTATCCATATGCATGTAGTATAACTGTATAAATTATAGCCCTCGATGCCTCCAGTAAGTCTAAACCGACCAACGAGAGAGACCAACCAAAATGGTTTCGTTTAATTATTAATCCCGAGACAAGGAAATCATGGTATGCTCAAACGTACATATACATAATAAATACATAATAGCATTTGTTACTAGGTTTTATAGATTCCATGCGTTTTAATATTGCACCAATATCGCCACTGGTGCTGGGACGAATAGTACTATAACGGTATCATTTAGGCGCAATGCAAGTGCACGGGGGTAATGGGGCAACTGCCACTCACGGATAAATTCTTGGAGGCAAAGGTTTCCAATTAAAAATAAGTATAAAAAAAGCCGGACATACTTTGCACGATGGGTGTACTTCGCACGACGGGTGGTATTCTCTTGACGGGCGTATTAAATTTTAAAAAAACGATAAATCATTTCTTCAGTAAAACGATTCTGAACTAAGGAAGTTAATAATATAAGAAAAATAAAATGTTCGAAAAATGTCCAAAATTTTTTTTCACATTTTCAAAATTTTCTTGCACCAAAATCTTTTTTATAGGATTCTCTATCTATGTTTAAATTTTCATAAAATTTTGATCAAAAAATTATGATTTTCGAGTCGTGTTTTT
>JAIPRM010013730.1:0-11216 GCA_025469315.1 Stegophylla sp. TES_Ste_2020
GTTTCAAGTTTTTATCTGCATTATTCTAGAAGTTATAGTCAAAATAAATTTTAAATTTTACGAAAATTCAGGTAACTGCAAATTTTGCCGTTTTTCGTCCATTTTTTACAGTTTTTCTGGGTTTTTTAAAAAAATATTGAGAAATTAAAAAAATGACCTGTTTGAAGTACCAACTAGATCCGATTTTGGATCTATAAAGTTACTGATCGAAACTTTTGAACCAGTGGTTCTATACGAAAAAGTGTTTACAGGGAAGAAAAAAAAAAAAAATAAATAAACATCTTTGTAAAAACATAAGCTTCTTCACTACGTTCAGAATCTTAAATCAAATTATTAAGATTCATATCTATTCATGTAAAATTTGAAGAAAATTGGAAAAAACATAATTTATTTTTCAGGCATATAGTGTACAATTTTTAAAAATGTTGAAATATACATGAAATGGAATTCTGTTGAACTTACAAAACATAAACTACAATTTAATTGACATTACTCTAGTAGCAATAGCACAAAAACATATTCTTGGTTGAAAATTCAATATCTGCCACCAATTATTGATTAATAAATTTATTATTGAAATTATTCTCCTAAGTTAGGTCCAACCTATAAATAAAATCATATTCACTAGTATTTTAACAAGATGGTCCAAAATATAATTAGGAATAGCAATATTTACTATCATTTGTTAGATTGTAAATTCATGTAGTTCCTGTAGTGGTAAAAGCATCGAATAATTGATAAGGATTATATTTTTTCTAAAACATTTTCCAATTAATATACATTTATAAAAATTTTTATATCTTCAGTTACACAAGAATATGCAACTTGGTCCTATATCCTAAACATAAATTACTATTAAAAAAAATTTTATTTACAATGAATATTTAAAATATAATTCTTAGTTTATTACTTTATTAGTGACAAAAAGAAGTGTGCGTGTAAAGTATTGTAAACAGGGTCTAGTTCTTTTCGACGTGATATTATTCGCTGCGAGACATTATCACAACTGGTCTATATCGCCACAGACTGTTCGCTGCATTTAAGTCTAGTTATAGAGTTTTCTAAGATGATTTCAGTCAATAATTTTTTTATTATTTCATTAGAAGAAATATCTAGCTTTATTGAATAATTACAGAATTAAAATCAGACCAGCCAAAGTCCTACAGATTCGACAAGGTATTTTATAAATATTCTTAACCATCTAAAACAACCTCAAACCACAATTTTAATAATAAATTAAATACAGATAACATAGAACTACACTAAGATTAATTTTCACATTTACGTAAAACGTTTATAATAATTAATAAGTTTATGGATGGTGGACTTTTGAGAAATATCGACATAATGTACAACAGAAACAAATTAAACAAGTTTTTTTTTATATATAACATGAATTATATTTTTTCAATAATAATACATTTTAATCAATATTTAATATAAGTTAATGGTCTTAATTAGCTAAATAGGTGATTTGTTTTTCTGAGGTAATTCTCAACTAACTTAAAAATATTTATTGACATGAAATAAAAGACAAATAAAATATATTTTTTTGATAACATCAATACTGCAAGTCAAACTCAATAAATAAAAGAAAATATGTTAATTAATTCATGTTTTTCAACGCAATGTCCAAAAACTTTGAATAAAACAATGATTAAAAATGTATTACAACTAATCATTGATAAATTTTTCATACACTATTTCAATTACCCATCTAAAAGATTGACCAACATCATAAAACATCCAAAATTCTCTAATACCAATTTATTTGTTATATGACTCTAAATATTTATTACGTACAACTTATCACTAAATAATTTCCAAACAAAGTTATATTAATTTAACATTTTAACTAACCATAGTAATCAAAATTAAATAATGAATAAATATTGCATTAATAAAAGAAATAGGCTTCGTATAATATCAAAATAGTGATGTAAAGATTTTATAAGCCTAAAATGGGTATTAGTTAAATGGCTTGTCGACGAATAGTCTCTAGAGAAACGGTCTGGTTGCATAAAGTTCCACGGCGAAAAGTCTCATGACGAAATGGGTGAATCGACTGTAAACCAACTGAAAGACTAAAGCATAAAATTATTACAATATTTTGGAGAATCTTAAAATATTAAAACTCAATAAATACTTTACTTATGAAATTGTTAATTAATGTGAATAATTTAAAAGCAACAAATGATTTAACAGTGGTTCACTATCTTATTTTTGGTGGAGCGTATAAAGATTTAATACATAATAATATTTTTTTATTAACATTAATTTGATGAGAAACAGGTATTGCGTTGAAAAATAAACAACTTGTTTATAATTACCATATATGATATTGATTTATAAAGAAACCTTTATAAAATTAAATCATTAATCAAATTGTATTATTAAATTAATTATCAAGTAGTTTTAAAACACTTTTGATAAATATCTAAACATGAAACTCTGATTTAATTTCTATATCTACTTTAATTATCAATGTGAAACAACTTAAATATAAAAAAAAATTGGATGTTTGATTCTAATTGTAGAGAAATGTGTTTCAAAATTATAATATATTTTCAAAATGGTTTGTACTATTAAGATTTTGAGAATCTTTATAATAATATATAAATTTTGCACTTTTCATGCCTCAAACATGTTCAACAATTTTTTAATTTTTTTGATATTTATATATATATGAAAATTGAAAAATTCCAAATCAATTATAGGTACTAAAATTTTTTTTTAAATACGATTGAAAAAAAAAATCAGATTATTAAGATTCATATTTATTCATATAGGATTTACTGTGATTTGGAAAAACATATTTTTTTATCGGGCATATTTTGTACACTGTTTAAAAATATTGAAGTAGAATTCTGTTTAACTTACAAAATATAAACTATGATTTAATTGACATAACTCCAATTCCAATAGCACAAAAATGAATTCTTGGATGAAAATTTCAATATCTGCTTCAATTATTTTTAGTAAGAGCTAACCCATAAATAAGATCACATTCATTTTTATTTTAACAAGAATGTCTAAAAATATAATTCAGTATAACAATATTTAGTTTTATTTATTAAATAGGTTATTAATCTGGTACATGTAATAGTAAAAACAAGGAATAATTACATTATTTTAAAAACAGTATCCAATTCACATACATTTTTAATAATTTTTATATTTTTTATTACACAATAAAATGAAACTTGATAAATATCCTAAGCATAAAAAACTATTAAAAAAAATACTATTTACAATAAATATTTCAAATATAATTATTAGTTTATTTGTGACAATAAAAATGATATATGTAAAGTACTGTAAACAGTCTGAAAAACCAAAGCATAAAATTCTTACAGTTTTTTTGAGAATTACTATTATATATTAAAACCCCAAAATCTCTAATTTTTTAAGTTGTTCATTAATATTGTTAATTAAATAATTTGAAAGCAACTAATGTATAAATGAATAAGCGGTGGTTCACCATTCTATTTTTGGTGGAGCGCATAAAAATTTAATATGTAATAATATTTTTGTTTATTTACATTCAATTGCTGTGAAACAGGTATTACATTGAAAAATGAATAACTTGTATCGAATTACTTTATATAATATTGAATTATAAAGGAATCTTTAAATGATTAAATAATTTACCAACATTTAATTTATTAAACTAATTATCATGTCCATTTATAAAAAACTTTTGATAAATATTTAAACATGAAATTCTGAATTAATTTCTACATCCTCATTAATTATCATTGTGTAACAATTTAATGATAAAAAAAGAAGGGACATTTGATTATTATTATGATTATTGTGGGGAGAGGTGTGTCAAAATTAGAATATATTTCCAAAATGGTTCCTACAATAAAAATATTGAAAACACCTATAATAAGGTATAATATATTACACAATTATCATGCCTGATACATTTTGAAAAAATTTTAATTTTTTTTGATATTTATATATATGAAAATTGAAAATTTTTAAATCAGTTGTAGGTAATAGAATTTTTTTTAAATACGATTACAAATATAAAATTAATAAAATTCATATCTATTCATGTTCGATTTTAAGTGAATTGGAAAAAAAATAATTTATTTTTTCACAATATTTTGGAAAATTTTTAAAAGTGATGAAATATAAATATAATATATAACTCCAGTCGTAATAACACAAAAACATTATTTTGGTTTAAAATTTCAATATCTGCATCAATTATCCTTAGTTAGATCTAACCTAATAATATCATATTCACTAGTATTTAAACAAGAATGTCTAAAAATATAATTCTGTATAGCAATATTTACTATTATTTGTTTAACTGTGTAAATTAATGTGGTTTTTATAATAGAAAAAAAAACAAATAGTTGATAAGGATTATTTTTAAAACTGTTTTCAATTCATATATATTTTAAACAATTTTTATATTAACTTGTATTACACAAAAATAAAAATCGATAAATATCTTTAACATAAATTGCTATTAGAAAAACTATTATTTATAATGAAAAATATAACTCTCAGTTATATATGTGGCAATAAAATTTATAATTCACGAGAGCGAAGTCTCATGGTTCAGTATTATATATTATGTAATTACTAGCGATAATTTATACGAATTCTGTCAGTTAAAAATTTAATTAGGTGTTATAGTTGGTACGAATGTTATGTATTAATAGCGTAAAATAAAATTGGATATAGTCTTAATGCTTAATTTAATTAATTATCTTATGAAATTACATTAAACATGATGTATAAGTGTGGAGTATTTATCAATAATTCAAATGTTGGTAAATATAAATAATGGAATCATCCAATATTTTGAAAGCCTGTTTCATTGTGTCTCGATACAAGTGTACATTTTAGAATTGGGCAACTTCATATTTACATTAAGTTTTCTTTTAAGATTAGATCTAAATTTGTTTTAACACAAAGAAGCGGATTAAATTTAATTTGGCAATACTTTTTTATAATGTTATACATAAAAATAATAGAAATTATTATGAGAGTACCACAATGTTACAATAAAAACCACTAGTAATCAAGAATAAAAAAATTAAAATAATCATTTTTCAGTAAAACTTGATTTTATAAACACATTTTAGTCTCTTCTAAATATATATGTAGCTTACATGACACTAAATCATTGATTTCAATCTTAAAAAAAGTGATGGCGATATTTTAGTAAAAGTAATTTATGTAGTGTAATAATTATTGTGTCAAATAATTATACATTAAATACAAATAGATCAAATATTCACAATTCATCAGATACAAAAAATTTTTACAAAATATTACTTAAGCTAATGAAGTAATACAGTGAAAACTGTTTAAAGCGGACCCTGAATAAAACGGAAAACTATCCAATACGGAATTTTTCTATGGTCACGGCACGTTCCTATAGTTTTATATAGACGCTGAACCTCAATAAAATGGAAACGGAACGATTTTGTAAGTCCCATGCAAGTAAAAACCTTGCATAAACCGGAAAAATGGCACGCGCGTGTCAAATCTAAACCAAAAACAAGGTATAAAATATAGATATACCGATATGCGTATGTACAATGTACATCGTTAAATAGTGATAGATAAAGAAGATAAAATAAAATGTTTATACATTATATTTAATGGTATGTAATATGTAATAAAAAAAACCTATATTTTAGTTTAAATTTAATAAATAGATGAAACGTTATTTTAATTTAATTTTTATGAATTATATTATTTAAAATAATAATTCGATAAATATTCTTTGGTATTTCTTATTTATTTGAATTGAATAATCTGGAATTTTTCTGCTTTATTGAATAAAGCGGAAAAATGCTTAAAGCGGGATTTTTTGTTGGTCCCATGCAATTCCGCTTTAGACAGTTTTCACTGTAGTATATTTAAAAAGTAAAATTAAATTTTTTAATTTATTTATCAATTCAAATATGAGATACCCCAATGTCTCAAATTACTAAATATTATATATATATATGTAAAAAGACCAAATACAGTATGTCATTCATAAATAAAAATTAAAACTATACTGTATATTATAATAATTTAATTAAATTTATTATAATTTAACAAAAAAGAAATAGGTTTTCCTAAATAATTTAATTGTAAAAAGGGTAACAAACAGATAACAAATAATCACAGTTATTTTTTATGATTATATATTAATATTACTTAATATTATCTTATAATAAATTATATAATTAACTGGAAAATGGTTAAAATAAAATAACATAATTACATACAAATAAGATTTTATAGTTATGGTAAATATATTAGTCTGTAATAATAATTATAATCATAGTATAAACATTAATATGCAATTAAATTATTTAACTTACCAATTTGTCATAACATTACAAATAGCAAATTCAAAAAAAAATAAAAAAAAATATTGGATAATAAAAATTCATATCCATATCACAAATTGTTCATAGTAACTTTTAAATCTTTAAGTTTATTAAATATAAAATTTTAAATAAAGACATATATAACATCAAGAAATGGTACCGAACATACAGGACAACTTTTTAATTTTATTGCACATTTATCACATGAATGAACGTGCCTGCATGGAAAGAAAACTACGTTTATTTTCTCTTTGTCACACATTCGACACAGTACATTTTCATTTGAATCATCACTAATTTCGGAGTTGGTTGATTCAACATTATCATTATTGTTTTTTTCTACTATGAAAATTCTTAAGACAAATTTAGAAACAGAGAAGGACTCTCTACAGACAGGACACCCAATAAGTGTTATTGCACACTGAATGCAGGCAATTATATGACCACATGGAATGAACATAACTTCCAACTTTCTGTCAAAGCATATTTTACATGTTATGTTCATGGGCAATGGTACCTTATCTAAATCAACGGTAACAGGTCCAAACAAATCAGGAAACTCCCTTCTCATGCTTTCACTAACCAATGGCTCTAGGCAGTTATAACTCCTAAAAAATCAAAACGAAGGATTAAAACCAATAAGTGTTAACTTTTTGTACTCTTTACAGAGTTTGAGATTTGTGTTACATTCAATTTTAATTTAGTTATTGACAAAACTACATTGAGTAATTTTTAGATTCTCAGCGGTGCTCAAAAGTTTATAAATTAAATATGATGTTTTTTCTCTCTTTCTGGAAATACATTTTCATATAAAAATACTTGTCTAAAAGATTCGATCAATTAATTTATGGATCCGAAATCACACGCAGATAGTTCATTATGAATATAATTATCCTAATTTAAAAAAAAATTTTCAATTTGTAAAGGAAAACCACTAATGTTGAAACTATGTTTAGATTTTCATAAAGTTCAGATCAAAAAATGATGGTTTCCGAGTCTTTTTTGTCAAATTTTGGATAGTTTTTCAAAAAAAAAAAAAAAAAATTGAAGAAGAAATTTAAAAAATGACCACTCTAAAGGACCGACTAGAAGCAAATCTGGTTTCAAAAAGTTACTGATCCAATTTTTGATCAAGTAGATCTATACAAAAAAGTGTATACAGAAAAAAAAATTCACAGTAAAAACACTAGCTTCTTCACTCCGTTCAGAATCTAAAAAATGTATACAAGACATAAATGTCAAAAACTCACTTGATACAAATTGTGAATGTTAGCAATTATATATATATAATATTATATTATAAATAATAATGTATTTTTAATTTTGTTCAAAGCTGAAAACCTTGTGAATTTAAAATGACGATTTTTTTTATTTTTTGTGAACACTTGTGTATTGAAATACTAATCCAGGTACTTTTTGAATCAAAATGGTACTATTAGGCATGGTAAACGTAGTAATTATTGTTACATGGTTATTTTATAATAAATGAACCTTTACTCAGAATTGTTTTATTGAAGAATAATGAATATATGAACATTTAAATATAGATAGATAACAATATGAGAAATACTTTGTAGTAATTCCTTTATAAAAAATGTGGAAACTTTTTTTTAACACATTTTCAATCTCAACTAAATTTTTTGTCCTGTTCTCAGTAAAATTGTCTTGAATAAACTGAAGTTCTGTTCAGAATCATACAATTGAAGAAAAGATTTATTGTTTCTTTAAAATTCAATACACCCATTAAGAGTAACCTATCTAAAAAGCAACAATTACACATGGCGTATAGTATGTAGAGCTTTTTGTTAAATTACAAGTTGAGTAGATGGAGACAGTAATACTTGCACAAATATATAAAGTAATTGTTAACAGTTTGTAACTGTTACTTAAAATTAGTTTTAGATACATTATTTTTATAAAAATTATTAAAAATATTTTGATAAGTATAAATCAATGATTCAACACATCAAAAATACATTAAACCATTTGGGATTTTAAGTTTTTATATTACTATATTTAATCTCATATTGTATTTAGACCAAAGAGACATTATGGTGTACACATGTGTATCCTATAATATTTCTAATTTGAAATTGTGATTTGGAATGTAATTGAATATTTGCAGAATAATAATAAATCTTTGATGTGAAGAGTTTTGTAAGGTAAAAGTAGTTAAATATTTAGTAAAGTAGTTGTAGTAGAAAGTAGTTATATATTTAAGTATTTCAAGGATCTTGAATACAACTTTATTTAGCGATTCTTTGAAATAAAATTATTAATTATTTAACAAAATACAACAAACCTCTTAAGATCTTCTGCACTTAAACTTTCAAAATCATAATCTTCCAGAATTTTATCAAATGTATAGCATTCAAAAAACTTTTTCATAAAAACCTATAAATAATAATATGTATTATCAATTAAAAAAGAAATGTTTCCAAATTGATAATCAAGAAATACTTACAGGAATGCTACAACTCTCAATATATTCGATTGTTTTATGTACAGAGTCCACAAAATGATTACCTTTGTGTAATAGTAAATGGGGACATTTTGGTGACTTCATTGCATGTAGGACCCATGGATCGACTTTGGGTGCCCATTTCATAAACAATTCATGACAGCAATAACAGTACATCACTTCTTTACTTCCATCTTCTATTTCATCATCTATTTCATCATCTATTATATGATCTATAAAAAAAATATTCAATCTATGATTAAATTAAAATTTAGAAACAAATATTTTCAATTGAAGACTTGTGTATTTTAACTATATTTTAATTTTAATATATTATAATTATACCAAAACAATAAATATACCACAAAACAATCCTGATTCACAAAGTGTGAGTACATCTTGTCCTAAGTTTTTGTGGTACTCTGTAATAGATTTTAAACGTGCATCCAAACTTGCGTATGATTGTAATCCATCATATAAGTTGTATTGAGAAACGCCAGTGTCAAATATAAAACGTGTTACTTTATCATTTTTATCTGTTAAATCTATTTCTTTTATATATTTTACTTCCATGCTATTCAAGAAAAGTTGAAGTAGTTTGTGTGTATCAGCTGCAAAAAAAAAATAAAAAATTAAATACATTTTTTAGTTACGTAGAACATTAAACATTCAAGTATAGATATATAATTTGGTATTACAAGTATTAGCTTATAAAAATAAAAAAAATTGAAACAGCATATCATATTTAAAGACTTGCACATAAATTGTACACTAGCACCTTAAGACGTCTTGTTTTTACGGTGAAATATTAATGATTTCATGTTTTACAACAAGGCTGTCACTCAAAATATATTATGAAACAGAGGGAATAGAGATCAAATTTTCTAAAATAAAGAATAGATTTTCAAAAATAGAGACAATATTTATGGCAAATTTTTTATTTTTAGTAAAAAAAAAAAAATAAAAATATAAGTAGTAACTTTCATAATATGCATAATATTCAAATTATAAAATTAACAACTGATATGACTCTTACTACCTTTTGATAGAAAAACTCAACTATTTAGACAGTTTTCATGTTTTAAAAATATTTCATATTGTAACATTGACTTTATTGTAATTTTTTTTTGCAATATTGCTACATTGAAATAAATATTAATTTTAAATATGAAAATTACTTTTGTATTTTCATGTTATGTTTATTAAATAATATTATATTTATTACACTTGTTAAAGATAATATTTTTATTTACTTTATTTGTTTATTTTTTCATATTACACTGTTTTATTATTGTATATTATACGTTCTGTTTTTTTGTGTGTTATGAATTATTTACTTTTATAACATTTATTTATTACTTTTAGAATACTGAGTAAAAATTTTACTAGTAGAAAACAATAGTAAATAGTTTATCAGATGTAATATTCAATGATAAAATATTTAAATACAGATGTGATATTTAAGTAACCCTTAGATTTTTTTTTTCAAATACAGTCATAAAAATGACTGTATTTGATGACAATATTAAAAATGTGTATTATAATCTTAGTACACTTAAAATTATTTCAATATAATCCAACATTACACTGTCTTAAGTTCTGTAAAAGAAACCTGCATCAGTTAATCGGATCTTATTGTGAGTTGTTGAAGGAATGTTATTGAGTGAACGAAGTCTTTTGAAAATGTTTCGTATTCTAGTAATCTGGTGGTGTTGAGTTCTTTATAAATTCTAATAATTCAGAACAATAATTTGTACAACTTAATAGATTCGTTTTACAAAAGTATAAAATTAAAAACTATTTAATCAATTAATACACAACTTATTAAACAAAAAGTGTAGAATATACTAAACAGTTCTAATAAAGAAAATGAAATATTACAAGAAAAAAGTACAGTAAAATCAGAGTTACAATATGAAATACTTTCAAAACATTGTTGATAATATAATTATTTTGTCATCAATATAGTATAAAAATATATTTTGATTTTACTTTCTGAATTTTTATAATTATTTACTATGTCTTATAAATTTTGTGCATACAGGTGCAACAATAAAGGTGGTGTTAACAAAAATATTAAGTTTTAGGTACCTACAATTATGTATTTATTATTAAATATTCATTACACATCTACTTACTTTAAATACCTATATCTATGTTATTAAGATTCTCAGATGATAAAGGTAGACTAAATAAATGGTTGGATACCATCCAAAGAGCAAATTTTAAAGCAACAAAATATAGCAGATTGTGTAGTGCTTCTTTTGATACAACCGACTTTAAGAAAGCTCTTGACAAATTAGTATAAAAAATAGTACAGTATCCAGAGTTTTTAATTTTCCGACCACATCTACTAAATCTAGAATGAATTTAATGACTTGTACTCAACATTTTTTAGACCA
>JAIPRM010013731.1:0-11213 GCA_025469315.1 Stegophylla sp. TES_Ste_2020
TTTAATATAAAGAAACTACCTAATTATTTAAAAAAATAATGTGGTAGGGCGTCAGGCCAATGACAAATCTCAATAGGCCAGGCCACCGGGAACCTCCCGGTATCCCGGTGGGCCAGGCCGTCCCTGCTCACGCACACACACAAATTATGTTGTACCTACCCAACATTGTTAAATATCATTTTATTAATATAACCTTATCGCCAATTATTATTATTATATAGTATTTGAAACTTCGTTCAGAATCGTTTTATTGAAGAAATTATTTATCGTTTCTTTAAAATACAATACACCGGTCAAGGGGATCTCACCCATCGTGCGAAGTATGTCTGGCTTTTTTATCTTTTGAGTTGTTCTAGGAATCTAGTGGTTTTACAATAATTTTCATTTTTACTCCTGTGAACGCTTTTTTAAATAGAAATAATTGCCTAAAAGTTTGATACAATAACATTTTGGATCAGAAATCACACCTATATGATACTTAAAAATAATTATTTTTAAAATATCGTAGTGTTATTTCCAAAACTTAGTAAAACCTGTCGAAAATTAAGTAAAAACTGCATGATATGCCGTAAGCATGATTTACATAAAATCGATTTTATTAATTTTTGCTATTTCACATAATCTAATGGACTAGAAATTGAAATTTCACCAATTATCAATTATCAATGTTCAATTTATATGCCAAAACATTTTTAAAAAAGTTAGACCACCTATAGAATTTTGGAATCGCCTTGTTTCGTGTAAAGTTTTATCTAATACATTTTTAGATTCCGAGTGAAGCGAAATAGCTAGTATTTTTACAGTGACGTTGTTTATTATTAAAATTACTTTTTTTTTGACATTCTGTGTGAAACAAAGAAGCTAATTAATTTTACAATGACGTTTATTTTTCATTTTTTCTGTAAACACTTAAACTTAGTTAAATTGTCTCGTATAAGCTAAAGCTCAGGTCAGAATCGTTTTATTAGAAGAAATTATTTATATAAAAATATAATTTGGTATAATATGTGTCTATAATATCGACAAACAAAAAATATTGTAATAATAATAATTATTATTAATTTTTAACCGAGCCAACGATGATAATTTGTTCAAATTGTTTTATGTTGTACATAAATTATTAAACATAGACGCATAGTATGTGTGTACTATATACACATATAATATTTGGTGCGCAATAATGTCGGGATTTTAACAGGTAAAAAGGGATGGGGGCGCAATCGTGGTGTAAAGTTAGTCGGGTAAAAAAAGAGAAAATTGCGCAATCGTGTTGCAGTCGATTTAGCGAGGGTGTTAAATTTTAAAGAAACAATAAGTAATTATTTCGATACAATGATCCTGAGTGGATTATCAGTTGATTCAAGACAACTTGACATAAAACTTATGAGATTCATTATTTTATTACTGAAAAAAAAAAAAAAAATGTATTATTTATTCGGCTGATTTTATATCTCAATATTAACCAAGAATGAGAAAAAATATATTGCCTACTATTTGCCAACGCTTTTTCTACGATATAAGTGCATTTTATAGTGAATATTTAACGTCATAATAAATACACTATAATACTGTAACAAAATAATACTGTATAATTATTCATTAAAAAAAAAATATGTAAATTCAATACACGTATATTTTATTTTATTTTTTTTTTGATTATAAATTGAATATACTAAACAATGATTCGCATAAAAAGTGTGTTTCTGTTTTGACATTGTATTATAAAGCCATAATTAAAAAATAATTTAGCATTCGCATACGTATATTACGAGTGTAAAAGGAAAAAACAATTGTTCAATTTTAAACGAAATTTTTTTCGAAACAGCAATTATTATAATTACTACATAGTTGTTTTACATTTTTCGAATCTTCTGTTAGTGTAACACCTGCGTAATTACTGTATTACATCAATAATTGTAATATAAAATCGTCTATTTCAAAACCGTGTGAGTTGCCATCAATATTCATAGCAAAACGTATTATATTTGATGTCAAAGTGAATTTTTATAACAAGAAAATCGTAGTCACCATTCAAACGTAGATCAACTTTACAATTTTGGGTATGTATCTCAATTACACACAATCACAATCTGATATTAAAACATTCCATAAAACCATTGCATTCTGTGTTTATAGATGTCGATCATTGTCGGACACGGAGAGAAATATTATAATATTCAAACCAGGATTTGTTCAAATTTCATAAGTCAGTGAGTTATACGATAATAAAGAAAAACGTAAAATCTAAAATAGTCGTACCTATACTGATCCGTTAATTTATGTCACGTTGCATACATTAATACACAATGTCTTCTTGGACACTAATTGTTGTTTGGTGTATTCTCTTAATGATTAAAATACAAACCGTTTACACAAACGATAATGATAAAGACAAAGTCGACACCGGCACAAAACCGCTCGTGAATTTCAGCGAGTTAGACACGTTGATAACACGATCCAGGTCTATATTGATAAGAGGGAAAGAGTACGACGTGAATAAATGGTTGTGGCGGATTGATAACAAGGTTGACGATAAGAAGGACAGTCATTTAACAATAGCGCTCTCTTTTATAAAATGCGAATGCGCAGATTACCTGAAGGTTTTTATGAAGATCACTTATGATTTATTTACATATTGTCCGGCTGGTAAAAACAGCAATGATTCAGACTTGGCCAAGTGTAAAGATGGAGTCGCGTTTTTACTAGAACTCGAAGAAACAATATCGATAGCTATAACTAATCTATATAAAACAGTCGTTAGATATCCAAATCTTAAATTACACGAACGGCATTTTTCAAAAATTCTGTTGATTGCATTTATGTACATTAATAAAATCAGAGAATCCGGAGATGAAATTAATAACTCGCAATACATATCGACACAATATAATTCATATACACAATCGGGAAAAACCGTATTTATCGAAATGCGACGCGTGTTATTGCAAATTGCGAATCTCATTCAAATGTTTAATATCGAATTTTGTTTTCCCTATTCGAACTACGTTTATAAAGACATACTTGAAGAGGACGAATCGCCTGAATTATCAGTTCGTAATGTTATATTAAACGATTTCAAGAGATTTCTCGGAAACGTTTTTCCGGTCAACACCGAATCACCATTCTCTCCGATTACTATGAACGACATTCGGTTCGAGAAATGTATGAATAACAACAACGGTTCTTCGGCAATAGAGTTCGATAAGTTTTGTTTGTGGTTATTAAATAATTCTTCCGTGAAAACGAAGGTGAGTGACGATGAAAGTGTTAAACCTATAGCCACCCGCGAATTGTTCACAACGTTCAAGGACCGGTATGACATCGAATCGATTCGACGATACGTTCTGGCCATTTACCAAGTCCTTTGGAAACGGATACTCCGAGAATCGGCAGATTTCTGGAAGAACAATAGTCCGTCGTGGGTCGTCGAAGATGGCGAAGGAATAATATCGAAAATCAAATCGACGGGTTGCCCGACCGAAATGGTCGACCATTTCGAGTTCGCGTTAAAAGTGCGAAATTACCAAATGGACGGTAAAATCAAGGAGTTGAACGTGGAGGTATTCGGTAAAATGACTGAAAACAGAGCGGAACGTATTACGGAAGTGCGGCTCCAAGCAAGTGGTGACCCGGTAGCAAACCGTTTATCACTGACCGAGATGATAAATTTGATAGTAAGTGATGAATTTGAAACATTTTGGTGGTTGCTCGATTTGCTGTGTGACGAATCGGAAACGTATTCTGCACCCTCTGCGGTGTATTCGTTGGATTTGGATCTGAAAAATGTCAAAAATCCAACGCAAATGAAAACCAATTGCGAAAATTTGACCAACGTTTATTTGAATTTTTTTATCCTTCAAACTATGTACGACGAATGTTTAATCAGCACCGAGAAAAAGACCGAATGCTATGAGGAAATTCGTCGTGGTTACGAATCGTTTTTGAATATGTTACTCAAGAAATTCGACAAATTGCACAAGAATGATAAATCCCAAAAGGACGGCGGTCTTCGGAAAATCATGCTGGCCGCTGTTATCCATTTAAAAAATGCGTTTTTTACTTACAATGATGCCACGAAAAATCACGAAAGTGATTTGTGTTTTGGGGAACAAATGCGATTGAAACGGAAGGAATACTTTATTATGAATTTGCTGGACAACTACCGGATTCGTAACTGCGCGGATTTAACAGTCATTGGTAAAGTATATAACAGCGTACGTGATGACGGAAAAATACGACCGCTACAAAATGTCTTCGATAATACTTCTTTAATTGCCAAGTGCATAAAATGTATTTCACCTACTTCAGGTACAAATGCAAATTACCGTACGTCCGATAAGGATAGAATCAGTGACGATACAAGTAGTTTGTATTCAATCGATAACTTAACTGGAATCGACAGTTTGGTTTCGATTAAATATATGTCTGAATTTACGCTTTTCAACTGGCACGGAGAATATAAGAGTATATATGAAATACATATTGACATCGTAGAAAACATGTTGAACCTACACGATCTCATCGTGTACCAAAGCTTGTTTGTTCGATGGACATTTTATACGTTTTACTATTTTTGGTTTGTAATCACCAGAGAAATATTCATTGCTGATGCAAATTCTCAAATGAAATTAGATATGTTCGGCGACGATGTATTAAGCGTTACCTATATTAAATGTATTATAGATTTAAATGCGGGAATAAATAAGTCTCAAAAATATTACTGGTTTAAAAAATACGCTGATATTTGTAATGATAAAATATATTTTACTGACGTTTTGTGTAGAAACGATAAGAAATGCCTTGGATCTTTTGTGGCAGGCCTGGTAAAAGACGAAACACTAAATCCAATGACTGAAATTCTCATAACTGCTCGTGTGGAATACATTTTGCGGTTTAGATATATTCAAGATCTTTTTAAGATTAACCACGAATCGTTTACTCCAATAAATCATTATTATCTAAAATTAGATACTTTCGTAAAGAATATTTTGTCAATGGTAGAAAATAAATTTATATTTTTGGAACTTATTTGAAAATAATTCGTGTTTGCAAATATCCATTATTATTTATTGGTACATCAAGTAATTTAACATTGTTAAAGGCTTATAATTTGAAATCATTTATAAATATGATATTCATTGCTAAAAATTAGTTAAGAAATACACTTTGTTTATTGGTATATTTATAAGGATCCCAGTGAAGTCCTTGTAATATTTTATTACTTACTATAACATATTATTGTGTCAGATATTTTTTGGTGTTAGTAATTAATTTACTCTGTATTACATTGCAATCACTAATCATTTTTGTTAAAATCAACTTATCACATACCTGTGTACACTATTTACGTAGATATATTTGTGTTTATACTTATGACACTTATTATGAGTACCTTGGTACTTTAAGTTATTTTACGTTTGTAATTTTAAAAAAATATACACATATTAATTAATTTGCATTATATACGACTATTCATCTTTTACAATATTATACTGCAATATTTACTGTCCTTCTGTATATTATTGCAGCAATAAATAATGTATGTATAAGAATTATTTTGTCAGCATTTTATAAATTGAAAATTATTATGTTATTTTAATCATTAAACCATATAAACCTAGGCGAGTTAAAAATAACCAGTGTTGAGCAATGACAATGAAAGATTAAAGCTTTTTCAAGCTATGATATTGAACGATTTATCAAGATAAAAATAAAGATTTTTGAGTTCTATTTTATCTAGATACAGGTAATATCTCAATAAAATAGAATGATAGAAGATAAATAATAACTACAATAATTGATCTAGGTAAATAAAAAAACATTTTTTGTTCTATTGCTAAGAAATTTAAAATTACAAAAGTTACCTTTGATCTCATAATAATCCCATACAAAGTTACCCACACTTAATCTATAAATAGTTGCCTATTATTATAGAATAAGAACTTACAATGTAAGATTAATGCTTTATAATATTGTAATTATTTAAAAATTTATGAAAGGATTTATAAATATAATTTCTTCTAATTGTTAATTGGCTAAAATTTAGAAGATATTAAGTTTCTTTTTCATCGAAAAATAATATTATATTTTTAGAACCTACTTGGTTAGAATATAATGAGTTATGATTGGGAGGTTGAAATACAATGTGTACACATGAAAAAATAAATAAAAAGAATAACTAAATATTGTGTAAACACTTCGCTTTGTTTAGATTGTTTGAAATCTAAAATTAATGTGTTGGCTATGTATTATACCTGGTAATATTATTCTGAATTATCAATGACTTTAAAAATAATTGAAATAATTAATCGAAAAATATATAATATATTTTTTCACAAGTATAGTAAGTCATATTGTGTCGTAGAATTAGATGATTTTGCAGATTTTCAAACAGTAAGAGGTGACTTTTGTACAAATATAAATCTAAAATAAAGGTATGAATGTAATAATGTGATAGAATAACATTGTTT
The DNA here is from genome assembly GCA_025469315.1 of Stegophylla sp. TES_Ste_2020. Classification (NCBI taxonomy): domain Eukaryota; kingdom Metazoa; phylum Arthropoda; class Insecta; order Hemiptera; family Aphididae; genus Stegophylla; species Stegophylla sp. TES_Ste_2020. The sequence continues at coordinate 6,471 of JAIPRM010013731.1, forward strand.
GTGGGGATAATATTATTAAAGTATTACAAAAAATGGCTTTAAATAAACAAAATTGTATTTTAATTGTCAAAATCGTCTTACTATTAACACGAACAAAGTGAAATTACATTAAATATAAAAAACACGAAAAAATGCGAAACTTAATTAGTGTATTGTTCGGGATCGTGTAGAATTTATAAAATAAATAAATAAATAAATGTCATCTAATGTCACTGATCATGTCATCTTAAGCAGTTTTTACTGGCATTCAAACGTGCCTCAATAAATTGCACCGATTTTAGTAGAATCCATATATTATAATTAATTAATAAAATTAAATACGAGTACGGTTTAAAATTAAGTTTTGCTTTTTCCCTTAAAATAAGTCCCGTTTATCTATTTACGAAATTTATTATTGGTACGCGGCGGTCGGCTTTAGAGTAGAATAAAAAATATCTTCCATTTCGTTTCTCATTATAATTTATGAGTAACACTCAACCACTACCCCCCACTACAGACCACTGCGACCACGGCTATTGTATATTATTATTATTATTATTATTGTTTTTCGATATTATTCGAGGCCATTAAGCGAGATCAACTAATTTCTTCGATTGCGGCGACGGCGATGGTGGTTTGACAAGAACCCTAGAGGAATAATAATATTGACCCTTCCCTCCCACCCCCCTAACCGCTGCCACGCCTTACCGTCGATAAAACGATCAGTCTCGAGTTTAATCGAGTTTTTATGTTCTTAGCCTCTTAGCTGGTTCGCGTAAAACAATAGAGACGTCGTCGCCCGACGACCTAATTTCTTAAGAAAACCAAAATTATTTTTATAACAAAAAATAAAAAAATACAGACGGCTGAGGTGTTTTTAAATCGACATTTCTTAGCTGTTTGCAGTTAAAATAAAAAAAAAAAAGCATTAATAATCGTGTAAACTGCGCCACGAGTACCTGACAGCACAAGGCTGGTCAAGTTAATGTATTTTTCAACTCGGTTACTATAACTCAGTTTATTCAATGAGTTAATTGAATTAAAGAGTTAAGTCATTAACTTATTCAAAATTCAAAATAAAAATTTTTAATTTGAAAATAATTGTAATACTCTAATAAAAAATTGAATATATATATATATTATTCTCATGATTAAATCCGGCCCTAATACTCTGTAGTTATAGACAACTTGAACGATATCTAGCGAACAACGTAATATTATTTTATACTTTATTCAAACGTCGAGCTCCGAGTAGGTACATATGTGTAAATAATACACACTGAAGTGGAAAATATATTGAAATTATTTATTAAAAAAAAAAAAAAAAAAACTTTTAGGCACATTCGACTTGTTGATATATGCGTTTTCTCGGATTCATCAATTTTCGTTTTTATTCGCGTTCGAACACATATATTTCATTTATTTCGAATTCGTCTGATAGCGTTGTTATAGATTTTGAAATCGAAAAGTTAAGTCACGACTTTCCAACAAAATAAATTGCCATGTGAAAAAAAAAAAAAACATATGTAAAAATAATATTCCGATTTGAATAATATAACGCGCGTAAGGAGCGTAGCGCAGGGAGTACTATGGTAAAATTGTACGAAAATGCGTTCTAGTTCTCGACAACGGAAAATTCACTAGATAAAGAGACTATTTTATATATATTGTAAATAAATTTAAATTGACCTAAACAGAGTAAATGCATGAGTATTTTTAGAATTTTAACATACAACATAGATAAATATATTTGTTTTACATAATTTTTTTTTCTAATTTAATGCATACTTGAGTATTTCTCTCTTTTCAAAGCCGTTTTTTTCATGTTTTGAGGGCTTTTCGTCAAATTTTAGAAAACTTATTCAGGATCTCGACAAATAATGACCTCTTAGCACCATCTGGAGTAAAATTCTGATTCAACAATTTCTCTAAATTAGGAAAAAAAAAATACAAATTATTTTAATACAAATAAATCATAATCAAGTACTTGATATCATTTCATTTATAGAAATTAATATTGCCATATTATACAAATGAATGTTTTAAATTTTGTAAACTTTTTAAAATGATCTCTTTTTTTATCTAGAAAAATGAGATTGTCTTTCATCTATTATTCCAGATAGGTGTTTTAATGTGTTATTTATTATTTTATTTATAGATAGATTTTCAATGAACTATCTGTTATCTTATCTAGATAATTTTTTTATTATGTTTCTACGAAAATGGTTGTATTAATTTAAAACCGATCCGTTACAATAGTACTTAATAAGTACGGTTTACGAATTCGTAATAATATATTTGTGTTGAGTTTTCACTATATTAATAATTTATTTTAGATTCTGAGTGGACCAGAAGTGTTTAGTGCGGCGTTTCTCGACTGTAGCAGCGGACAGATGCTGAGGGGCGAGAGTGTTTTTGGCTTTAGAGGGATAGATGGTAAACAAGTGTTATCTATACTGAGACAATGAAACGGTCAGTCGCCTCTACTATGCCTGTCATAAAAAAAAAAAAAAAAAAAATGAACGAATGAATGAACAAATAAATTGCCTTTCTATTATTCAATAACGTCCAGCGAGAATTCGGTACTGTGAATTTGTAATGGATTTAACTGTATGTACAAAAAAATGCAAAACTACTAGAAATCGTCAAAATAGTAGTGTTGATGTCACAAACATTTAACGCAGTTTGTTACGTAGAATCGTACGATTGTTTCTCGTTGTTGATGGTGAGGGGAGGGAGGGGTGACGAGCACCACAAAAAACGGGTAGTTATATTTTACACGTATGAATTCAAAATATTATGTTTTTTTGTGAAAATTGCTGTACGTCTATATATTGCAGTCTAAAATATGTTTTTGATATTCCCCTCTTTACCCCACCATTGGGCGCCATGTATGAGTAAAAAAATCTAATGTATCTACCAATATTTCTTGTTTAAAATCGAACACATAATTTTTATTGATTTAGTGGGCGTTGATGGTTAACCCTCCACAACCATGCCCTTCAGTAGGTACACTATTCGTTAAACCCAAACCCAAAAAATGGAAAATATCTCCGAAAACAACCATCTCCCTGATTCATACTGATACCCGTGTAAAATCAATTGTTTTTAATTTTTTGTTTTTTTAAAATTACAGCTTTTCAATACAGGACACTGTGTTAAATATACTTTAATACTCTGATTGGAGCGAAGAAGCTTTAGTGTTTTTAAAACATTATAATGTTTATTTCTTTTTTTCTTTTTCTGTAAACACTTTTTCGTGTGGACCTACTTGTTCAAAAGTCTCGACCAGCAAATTTTAGAATACCAATTTTCTTCTGGATGATACCTTAAGAATTTTTTTCAAAATTCTCAATAGTTTCCTCAAAATTTAATCAAAATTACTCAAAATTTTACCAAACAGACTTCGGAATTATCTTTTTTCAATCCAGACTTATATATATATATATATTTAGGCCTGAAATGGCGTCATAGTAATTTCCTTTCTAAAACTAATCATTTTTTTTTTTTTTTTGGCTGTTTAGAGTCACTATAACCCGTTCTTTGTCAACGGTGTTTTTAGTCTTTCTTTAATTGTTACTGAAATCGCAGAAAATTTCGAACGTTTTAAGGGGGCAACAAATCAATATTTTATTTTGATCCAACCGTTTGACGAATATTTCGATGTCGTTTATTAAACATATTTCGTGTGTACAGATATCCCCGATTAAATATTGACCTGAATCGTGCACAAATATTTATTCATATATGAATAGCTTTTACGCATCATGGTTTTAACAAACTAATTCTGTTTGTTTGTTCTATTTGCTCAATCCAAAATCAAATCATTTACGCAGTTAAAAGGCATTCGCTCCGTTTTTCGTGGAAGCGCCGGACGGAGGGATATCTCGTTTGGGATAGTTGCATCCCTTAAACCCTCGTTTCTGACATACTCATTGGGGCTGTCCACAGCCAAAACCAGTGGCGAAAACGTTGTTTGTGTTTGCCGACTTATTATTATTATTTCAATGTTTTCCAACTAAAATTGTGCGATACAAAAATATTTTATTTTCTAAACTATACAACAGACCGGTTGGTCGGTTAGTATATGATTATAAACATATTTTTAAATTTCATAAACACATTAAACGTTTATATTTTATCTTTATGTGGATAAATTTTTATGAATTATTTTTCATATTTATCCGGATAATTTTTTGAGTCATCGAATCAACCAACATGGTTGCACTAATTTCCCCACTTTTTTTTTCAAATCGTTAACCCCTGATCTATTCAAACGTGTGACGTCAGCCGAAGACCGAGTCGTACTTAGACGAGCGCCCTAATCAATATTTTTAGGGTTTCGAAAACTAGAAATAAACCATATTTTTTTTTCCGATTTTTTTTTTTTTTTTGTTTTAATCAAACCCTTTTGTAAAATATTCTTGCGTAAAAAATTTAATCGCACCAAAATAATTCGCAATGCAATTTCCCACCACTCACGTACCGGAGTTTTTTTTGAAAGTCGGTCGAACCGATTTTCTTTTTATTTGTTTTTTAGATTCTGAACAAAGTGAAGAAGCTACTGTTTTACAATGATGTTTATTTATTTTTTTATTTTTTTTTTTCTGTTAACACTTTTTCGTATAGAAATACTTGTCCAAAAGTTTCGATCAATAACTTTTTGAAACCGATTCGCCTCTAGATTGTACTTTAGAGAGGTCATTTTTTGAATTTCTCAATTCTTCTATGTTTTTTTTGGAAAAAACTACCCAAAATTTGACA
>JAIPRM010013732.1:0-11213 GCA_025469315.1 Stegophylla sp. TES_Ste_2020
ATCGATAGTTTAATTTGGATTTGTCATTAACGTCATTGTCATTATAAAATGTTTACAATTTTAATAAAAATTACAATAAATATGACTTGATGATATACAATTATTATATTAATATTCAATATTATAAAATATTAGAGTTGTGAGGTGAAACCACTTTTACTTATTATCTAAAAAAAAATTTCATCCCCCTCCATTGAAATATTCTGAGAACGCCACTGAATTTTCGCACAGCGAATCTGTTATTGTTTAAGATAATGTGTAACACGGGCATATAAACAATTATCGCGAACCAACGAGATACTTGCTGTGTCGTTTTGAAAAGGGGATGGCGTAAAATAAAAAATTTACCGTCGAGATTTACTCGAATCGCGCGTAACGATCAAACTTTAAATAAGAAAAGTTTTTCGAAATTCATTTTTAATCCGACGTCACGTATATCCGGGTTTTAATTATTATCAAACACAATGTTATAATATAATAACATTGTTAGTGCGTTGACCCCGAACACTAACGCGTTAAGTACGTGTTGATGAATTGTTTATGAAATAGTTTGAACTATATTCGGAAAAAAAAACCCCCCGTGTTCGACGTTGGTCGCTTAGCAAATGAAATTAAAACTTTTGAAAATAATATTGTTTTAATTTTTCCGCGTGGATAATAATAATTTTCGAATAACATAATGTAAGTTGAACGCTTTTAATCTAGAACGCGTTGCACACACGGTTAATTTCCTTGTAATAATAATTACGTATTATACTGCAGCTCACACCTTGTGTCGCGTTCCGAGTTAGTATAGTTTTGAATTCCGATAATAATAACGCGATGCGCGCGACCGACGAAAATTCGATTATTTCTCTGATATTAGAATCACAAATAATGCTATGCGCAGATATACCATACAATGCATAATATAATAATACTCGTATTATTGCTATATAGTTATATCGAACGAAATTTGCATGTGAAATAATAATTATAATACATAATTTACTCGATTGTTCCACTTTCACAACGCACAAGTGAGATACGACGCGTATGCTGCGGGGTGTAATATGCGCTGGTGTTTATAAATTCGAAAAACAATAATTCTCTCTATTCCGTTTTAGTACTTATGTACACACACACACACTCTCTCTCTCTCTAGTGAATCGTTTCTAATCTCATATTGAAATATAAAATATATGTGATCAATATTTGAGGCGTCTAGTTTCAAAACCAGCAATAAGCAATTTTCGAAATTTTTCAGAAACAACAAAAAACGAAAATAATTGATCTATAACTTTATAATATATATGAAATCAAAGCTTTGAATGGTACACATATTGTATGTGAAAATATATTTTGTAAAAATATTATTACAAGAGTTAAATAAATTTATAGTTTTGAAATGTGATTTTAAGCATATGGCTGTTTTTGAAACCAACAATTTAATTTTTTTTTTTTTTTTTACTTATGACTGGTTTAGAAATTGACTTTATGAAATAGGTAATTTTGAAACAAACACGGGAAAATTTAAGAAATACAAGAAGATTTTTTAATTTTATGTAAATAATTACCTAATAGAACTTAATCATAGTTAATACTTAAATTTCATAAAAATTGAAAAAAATTTGAGTACTATTTACCAGGCAGATAAAAACATGTGTTTAATTATGACTCGATTTGAAATAAATATCGTTAGATTGCTGGTTTTGATACTAACCACAATTTTCTGTCCTCATTTAATATCGATTTTAGCTTTGTTCGATGTCCATCAATATGTTTACCAACTATCTAATCCATTTTGAAAAAAAATATCTTTTAGCTGGTTTTGAAAGTAGGCGCCTCAAATGTCAGTGCTAGTTACGAAATGTTAATGCAAAAAATCTACTCGTGTCTCTATTTTAATAATTATTATATTATTACACTTAACCGTGGTTTTATCCTAGCCTTTTTTATTTCAATTATTCTCATTGTTCTTCTTAATCTTCTTATATATTTTTTAACGATCGTTTTCATATTATATGATAATATATTATACAATATCATAGACAGTAAATAGACAGCACACTCTCTATCGTAGCAACAAATTTCTTTAAAACCTTTGAGTATTACATGTGCGGAGACCGAGTTTTAGTTGTATCACATGGTATTCCCATAAAAATCGATTTAATACAACGTTTTGAAAACGTGTCCATTCCGCACAGTTTATCATCGTTTATTCAATTCTAATCAACATATAAATATAATACATATTATACGATATATATATATATATATATTGTACCAACGTACTTACTACGCAATTTATCGGTAGTTTTGTAACGTTAATATTTTCCAGTATTATTATTACTTTACGTTTAGCTTTTTTCCTTCTTTCTTTCGAACCATTACGCGAAGTGTTCTCTTCACGGTTTTAGCATAAAACATTTATATGTATACGCACGCGTGCTATGCACTACTATAATATTACATTATTATACATTGTACGTAAGTCGTCTAAGGGTTTTTTTCGAAATTTACGACATCCCTGATAATCATCGAACTCTGGAAATAACTGTTCCCTCTCCGCCCTTCCACCCATAGGCGGCACTTGGCGTTAATTCCATGGTGGGCAAACATTAAATATAGTAAATTTCTCAAAATTAAATTTCACCCTTTGTTAAATTTTTTCCATTTCACTTTTGGGAAATTCTTTTTACACTCATCAGATCAAATGAAAAAAAAATAATAACAACTTAGATATTAAAAAAATACAACTATATACTAATATGTTTTATAGTACCTAAAGATTTTTATCAAAAAAACACTCGAATTGTTTTAAGTCTAAATAAAAACATTTTCCGTAATAAATAATTTAATAACAAAATAGAGTACAACTACAATAACCAAACGAAGCGATTATAAAAAACTGATACAAATACTGATACACTATACTAATGCGTAATATGCTTCCATAACACTTTAAACACAGTGATTCTTTTAAGATTTCAAAGAAAACAATTTTAATTTGGCTATTAAAAGAGATAAATATAAAAATTCTAAAGCAAAAATGTATCAAATAATAATTATAATATTTACTTTATGTTTGTATATAAATATAATATTTTAATGTTTTAGTGATGATTAACTTTCGATAATATTTAGATTTTAAAAAAGAAATACTTACTGAAATATAAATTATGTTTAAAAATCGGAATTACATTTTGATAATAGTAAGATAAAATATTACAAATAATTATTTATTATTGAAATAATGAAATAACGGGTTTTGTAGTTAATTGTTTAAAGTGTGGGGGGGGGCAAAAGTATATCTTTGCCCTCTCTATTAATTCTTTGGGGGTGAAACTGCCTCCCTCTTGCACCCCTCAGTTGCCGCCTATGCTTCCCCCTTTTCGGAACACTAGAGAATGTGCAAAAATCTGTCCCAGCAACATCATCAGGACGTTTCTTTGAAACATGAAACATTATAATCTAAGTCGCGGAAACATTCTGGTGACGTTGCTGGGACCGCATTTGTCCTGCAATTATGTCCTTTAAGATATGTTTTATGGATAGTAATTTTATGTTACATTCGAGTAAAATTATAACGTATACATATAACATATCATATGAATGTTTCATTTAACGTTAAAAAGTAACTCTTGAAGTTTTTTTGATTATTTTTTCATAGATGTTTTCATGTGCACCTGTGGATTTTGTTTAAATAATTGAATACACCACTTTTAATAAATTTTTTATAATAATTATTATAATAGTTCAAATAAAAAGTACAAAGATAAAATAATATTTAACATATTATTTTATTAAGGTATAATACTTAAAAGATTTTATACAAAAAAAAAAAAAAGTACTTAGGTACTTGAATTGAATTATACTTAAAAAAAAAAATAAATAAATAATAAAATAAATAATAAACTTGATTTAAACAATATTTTCAATATTTAAATGAAATCACGTTGTACGCATTGATGAAATGACCGTTAATCCATCTGATATTCTAATAAAAAAGCATTTACACTTGATATCAGTTAAATTTATAGAAATCATATCAGACATTTTAGAGGTGTTAGCAAAATATTGTCCTACATAGAAGTTCTGAAGTGAATTCAGAACAGTCAAGGAATTGTTTTATTCTTTTGTAGTTTTGTTCGGAGACTGAACAATATATTGGACTGAGACAAGAATATTATTTTTCAACATTATGTACTTATCTTTTTCTCTGAAAATTTTTATTATTGTATCAGAATATGGGAGTAGAATATGGAGTGGTGTGCGAAAACAAAAATGTAACCATGTCTTGGCGAATACGCGCTCGCGTTTGGCCGAATTACTACATTGATTGCCTGTGGATAAGGTTGAAGTGCGTTTTGGATGCCAGAGTATCCTTGTTTGAGCACTTTTGCCAAAATTAAAATGCCTTGTCAGGGTCCATTTTTAAACATACGGTATATCCGTTCCCACTGTGTAAACACATAAACACTGTTTGTGACTTGTACTCTCAGCACGAGCGTAGTTAAATATTAAATTTTGTTTTATAATTAAAAATATGATTGGACATAAAGATTATTTATAATTGAATTTTTTTGTTCGCTAGCCTAAACACGAGTTTTCTTATGTGCCTCTTTGAGCCCCCTCTCCAATTGGAGATCTATAATTCTATAGATCCCAGTGATCGTTTATCGAAGCTCAGTCGATAAAAGTTGTACCCCTTTTTAGGGCTCTATGACATCATAAGGGGCACAGTTTTATATAAGTGACTATTTTAGATTCTTAGTGGAGTGAAAAACCTAGTGATTTTAAAATATTGCCTGTTTTTCTCTGAATTTCTGAAGAGATTAAATATTATTTGATATTTCTATTTGTTTAAATGTAAGCTTAAAAGAATAAAGATTGAAAAAAAAAGAAGAAATTTCGTAAATAATAGAAAAAGAATTAATAATACATATTAAAATATATTATAAAATACATATATTTTTAAATATTTTGAGATTTTACAGTAAAATTTATGTTTTATAAGAGATTATTTTTGAATTTTTGCGTATTTTTAGAGCATAAATGCATGTATATGTTAAGTTTTTTTTAAAGCTATAAGTCCCTAGCCCTAATAATAATAATAATAATAAAACGTATCTAAGTATGACGTTATCTTTTGTTTCAGGTACGTACACCATTCAGTTCAAGATGGGTTTGGATCGAACAGTGAAAACGCTATCCGGCCGTGGCGTATTTTATTAAAAATATAAAACTATTGGGAATTCAGCTTTATGAAAAAAAAAAAAAAAATCCCCAGAGTGCCAAAACTCATATCCCTTAGCCCTGCACACACCCGAATAGAATCGCACAGAACCGACGAAGTCTCCGCAAAACAAAAATGGGTGGCGTTGCCGTTCGCGAAACCCAAAAAATAAAATAAAAAAAATAAATAAATAAAAAAAACAAAGCCACTCGTGCACGGATTTCAACAAAACTTCCGCGCCGCCGCGGCCATTAGCGTCCGAAGTCTTATACGTACGTAAACTTTTGGGAAAGCTCTGCAACCACTGTGTGGAGGTTCAACGAGTCCATTCATCGTTTTCTCGGGTCGTAAAATAGTTTCGATGATTAATTTTAAACTCTCAAACCTCGCGTTACAACTAAGTATATCATATAATTATTGTACTTAAGTCGTTATCGTCTCTAAATGCGTTATTAACGAATGTATTGTAACGCGGGGTGGTGAGTAATGTTCTCATTGCAATAACCATTGTTACAATTATTATTATTATTATTAGGGCTCGGGAGTTGTAGGAGCTAAAAAAGACAAAATATGCACGAAAAAATTGTAAAATATGCATTAAAAATGTTAAATATCCAAAAAAATTTAATGAATATGCAAAAAAATTATTCTGAATTCCAAAAATACAATACATCAGATGTTGCTGTAATAAATTTAAATAATATACATACAAATTAATTTATAACCGAGAAAAAAATTATATCTGGTTGGCATTTTTGACATCTTATTGAGTTGCAAATAAAATTAAAAACATTTTTTCAGTATTTTTAAATTACGAAAAAAATACATGTTTTCTAATACCTGTTGAGTTATTGCATTGAACCACCAACACTTTTTTTCAAAATTGAAAAAAATCAATTTTTTTAGAAAAATATGAAATATGCATGATATGCGTATAAAACCAATGAAATACGCGCGTTTTTAGCTAAAGTTTGCAAAATATGCATTTTTAATTTCCAATTTTTTAACTCGCCATTGTATACTTCAGATTTCTAGCTGGATCTGCTATAAATTAAGAGCATACAGAGCAATATGCAATTCCTACAACTTCCGAGCCCTAATTATTATTATTGTCGTTTTTGTCGTGAAATTAATATTCATTTTACTCCGACATATAACGACGTTGAATTTATAGCGAAAAGCAGTGAAAAAAGGAAATAAACTCTGAGCCACATTGAGTCTCGCTTTTTCCTAGTAAACTTTTTAAGTAACTACATATTATTATTGTCGTGTAATCGGTAACATAAGAAGTCTGTTTTTTTTTTGCAAAGTTTTTACCATGAATAATCAGAGGCTGTAATCGAGGCCAAAAAAAAAAATTGTTTTAGAACCGGAACCTTAGACAAATCATGGAACTTTAACCTTTCATAAACATTTATTTTTAAACCATAAAGTACCCTAATACCTAAGTATTATAATAATATAAGAACCGAAATTTCATTTAAAAATACTTCTATTATAGGTTTTTAAATTTTTTATAGGTTCTCATACCAGATTAGGGTATAAGATGATCCCTAATCAAATATGTTATACAATCTGTTTTATAATATAGATAATTCACTGACGTGTTTTCAGGCAGCATAGAAAATATTTCGCTACAGAATATTAGAATGATGAAATAATAGAGGCAACGTCTTCTAAAGTAAAATAATAAATCTATGTTGTAGATAATACAATTATTATTTAGCTTGTTCAAAACTAAGAACAAAGCTAGAACTCAAGAAATATATTTGGAAAAAAGTTTCCCGTTACACATAAACGAAACGAGTCTATACGTACGAATCTCCAGTAAAACTACACGTAAAAGATGGAGAATTATATAAAATGCAGTGTATGATTTGACAAAATGCAATAACTTTTGTTCTATTAATATTTTTGAATTTTTTTTCTTTTGAAAATAATTATTACCTACTACAGCGTTGCGCTACAACAAAAATGTAAATTGTTTTTTTGTTTTAGGATCCAAATTTTTAAATTTGAAATTTTATTCTACAGATTTAGAAGAATAGCTATTTTTGAATCTGATTTTTAGAGAAATATTGGTAATAAAGGTTAATCCTTTTTTAAAATTTTCGAATAATTTCATAATATCGTTAAATAGTTCATAACAATATTACCATTATTACGACGTATTTGATAAAATAATTAAATTACTTACAAATTTAAAAAAATTGTAGAAAATTAACGAATTAACCTGTATTAGAGATTTAAACACCAATATTTTTTTAAAACTCAAGTTTACAAAATTGCTATTTTTAATTTTTTCTAAAACTATATGATAAAATTTCAAATTTGAAAATTTGAGTCCTTAAAAAAAAAACAAAGAAAAATGTATGCGTTATTACTGTAGTGCAACGTTGTAGTAATAATTTTCAAAAAAAGGTTAAAAATGATTAAAAGAACAAAAGTTATCGTATTTGTCAAATCATACTGGGACACATTGTATATATATTATAAGTCCTTTGGTATTCAATCCTTAAGAGGACGCTACACACTTATATTTTGTACTTACCAACGTACGACATAGCAAATTCGCGTTCAGTTGGAATCAATTTTGACATCATCACCTTTAATATTAGAGTATATTGACCTATTATCAAAATTAAAGATAATTTCTGTGTTCTTATGTTGGTTTTTTTTAGGATATTTCGATTTTCAAGTGAGTAATAAATGCATAGAATATCACAATTTTAAAATTCTTATAGCTTGCTTGAAATTTTAAATATTGGAAAAAACCGCCATAGGAACACAGATAATGATCTTATCTTTAATTTTGATAACGGGTCGATTTACTCTAATATTAACGATGGTGATTTTTTTTGGCCATAAAAATGTAAAAATTTGAATTTTTTTCTGAATGTTCAAGCCACCATCAAAATTGTGTTTTCCATAACTCATTTTTTTCATGTCGTCTTAAAAATGTGTTTTGGCGATACAAATGTTTTTTTCAAATAGCACCACCCTATTTTAATCACTGCATTTTATTCAAGTAATTTTTCTGTGAATTTTTATGTATTAAAATCAAAACTAGAACCATTAATTTTTGAATTATTCAAATTTAAGTATCAAGAATATTAATATTCACTAGAACGCATATTTTAGTTACCAACGTATTACGTAATTATTATGAATCTATGATTTTACCACCTAATCAACTCGTAATATTGTACAATATAAACTACTTGTACGAATTTTGATTTCAATACATCAAAATTCACAGAACAATGACCTGAATATAATTCCGCTGTTAAACAGAGGGGGGAGGGGGGGCTGACATTTGAAAAAAAAAGTTTATATCACCAAAGGATATCCATAAGGTGACATGAAAAAAAAAGTTATGGAAAATATAGTTTTCATAGTGACTTGAACATTATGAAAAAAAAAATCCAAGTTTTCGCATTTTTATTGACAAAAAAAGGGGTGGGCATAAAAATCACCCTGTACATTATGTTAGAAGATCCCTTCCCCAGATGTAAAATACAATAGTGTTATTAAATAAGGCAAAATATAAATGTATTTTATGCAACAAAAACTGATTTGTGTAATGTAAAATTCATGTTAAGGTTTGTTTTTCAGTTACTCTGTGAATTTTAAGTGATCGTGTTGTTTTATTATTTCAGAAATATACTGAATCCTACAATAACTAACGGTCTAAAATTATTATTTTAAGATTTTCAAAATGTAGGTATGCGTACGTGTTTTTTTTTTGAATCTATGTAATCTTGATTTTGGATAGAAATACCGGACCAAATCGTAAATTTTATCTAGTTGATCATTTTTGAACATCATATTATTTCAAAATTCTCAATATTTTTTCTCGCGTAAGGAAAAACTACCTAAAAGTTGATCAAAAAATAAAAAATAAAATACGTTATAACCGGAATTTTAATTAATTCGATTTTAGTTTTTTAACATAATTTCAAAAATAATGGAGTTGGAAAATTAAAACATTCTCTTACTACCAAAAATAAGTTATGGACATACTTCTTAAAAATTATCTAAGACATTTTACCCATTTTGAGGCAAGTACAGAATTTCGAAAATATTGGAAATATCTCGTTTTTAATAAATTTTTATTATTTTAAAAGGATATATGCGTTGAAAAAAAAAAAAATTGGAAAAAGTACAGAAAATTTACTATAAAAAATTTTCTATAAATAAAAATGAATATGGCTTCTTTTGTTAATATTATTAAATAATGACTAGATATTCGAAAAAAGTAATGGATTTTATTCGACTGCATTAATGAAAAATTAATGTAAAATCTATTTATAGCTCAAAACCAAAAAATATAAAAACACCAAAATGCCAATTACAGAAAAGTTATGTATTAACATTTTTTGTTAAATATAATCTAATTGACAGTTATTATTATAGTATATTAATTGAAGCTCCACTCAGAATCGTTCTATTGAATAAATATTATTTATCTTTTCTTTAAAATGCAACGCACCCACCAAGAGCATCTCACCCAAGGAGCGAAGTTTGCCCTTATCTTTTTATAGTTTCAATTTGAACAGTTACTATTTAATTTATGCAAACTTATTCCACTTTTTTAAAAACTAAACTGTAATTTATTTTTATTTCTTCGAAGAATTAAATTGCAAAATGTAGGGTTTGCGAAAAAACCCAAGTTTTTCCTCTGTTTTTCTGCAATATATTTTTTTTTTTTTTAGGATTTGTTCACACTTGGGACATTATTTCTGTTGAAAGAAGGTGACGGTTACATAACGTGTACGAGTTTAGTATGGCCAGTCAGTAGCCAGATGGTTTTTATTTGATTTCGCTTACCGAAAAAAAGCCATTTGAGACTCGCCATTTGTTAGTTGATATTTTTTTTTTTATTTTGCACGTCGTAGGACCGTTCACACGCCAATGCGTTATTAACACTCTCGTGTCAAAACGTGTTAAAATAAATATTTTGTGTTGACGCATTTAAATCAATATTTTATTCGTAGGGACTCAGTCGATTAGAGTACAGCGGTCCCCAACCTTTTTTTTCTTCCGTGCCCTCAAACGATTCATTTCTGACTTTTAAACTTTTTTCTCATAACTGATCTTAAAATGTGTAAATAAAAATCCAAATGAGTATTTTTCGCTCCGCGCGATGCTCTCGGTGGATGTATTGAATTTTAAAGAAATATAATTACTAATTTCTTCGATGAAACGGTTCTGTGTGTGGTGCTTCTGTTTATTTATAGACTCAAAAATTTATTATAATCATCAAAAAAATTCGAACTTTACTCAGCTATTTTTATATTCCACTATTAACCGAGAACAGGAAAAAAATATGTTTTGATGCGAAACAAATACTGGAAAAACAACTTTCTAACATTTTTTTTTTTTTCAAATCTTCAAATTGCACACCATCATTTCCACATAATGACATATATTTATATATTCTACAATCTATAATCTATGCACTGTGTCGATAAATTGCATATTTCCAAAATTAACCGTTTAAGCAAATCAAATTATTCAACTTTTTCCGCCATTATCAATTTATTTTCACGTACCTACCCTTGAAATTATCTCGAGTACCCCTTGGGGTACGCGTACCCCCGGTTGGGAACCACTGGATTAGACGAAAACTAATTATTGATGAACACACGAGTTTCCCTACGACTAAGTTAGAGTAAAATATTAATAAGGGTCACTCCGCTTCTCCGTTCGTGTAAAAAAAAAAAAAAAGCCGGACATACTTCGCACGACGGGTGGGATTTTCTTGACGGGTGTATTGAATTTTAAAGAAACAATAAATCATTTCTTCAATAAAAAAATTCTGAACGAGGGAAGTTAATAATAAAAAAAATTAATGAGAATAAAGTCCAAAATCTTTCTTATATGATTTTCTATCTATGTTAAAATTTTCATATAGTTCGGATCAAATTTTAGGTAGTTTTTTCCAAAAAAAAAAAAAAAAAAAATTAATAATTTATAAATTAAATTGATTTTT
>JAIPRM010013733.1:0-11210 GCA_025469315.1 Stegophylla sp. TES_Ste_2020
GTTCAGAATCGTTTTACTGAAGAAATGATTTATCGTTTCTTTAAAATTTAATACGCCCGTCAAGAGAATACCACCCGTCGTGCGAAGTACACCCATCGTGCGAAGTATGTCCGGCTTTTTTTTTTAACGAATATCACTTTTTAGAATAATATAAATTTTCATTTAAAATAAATTATTGATGTCGGCTGTATAATCGCTATCAGAGGGAAACTATTTCGTTTATCATATTATTATTATACTAATTGTACAGTTATCGCTACTAAATTTAGATACGGCCATAATTAGATAACATTGCTCTATTACAGAGTCATAATAATGGGCTATATGAGCATGCGGCGCCACAGTATAGATCTTAACGTTTTCAATGCATTTTATACTTACAAAATATAAATGATTTACTAATAATCACTGGTGTATATTGGGCCTCCACATGAGTTTATCTCAGTGAGGTCCAGCAATCTCATAGATTTAAATTAATACATAAATAATTATATAATAAAAATGTTTTTTCCATTACTCAATAAAATGGGTTAATTTGGCTTAAAACAAAATGTCTACAAACTGTAGCTTTTGATACACGTGTCAAAGTTGATGAAAAGATGAAAGATTAATTTGTTGTTGGTCTTTTTTCTGTTCTAGCGCACT
Organism: Stegophylla sp. TES_Ste_2020; assembly: GCA_025469315.1. Lineage (NCBI taxonomy): Eukaryota > Metazoa > Arthropoda > Insecta > Hemiptera > Aphididae > Stegophylla > Stegophylla sp. TES_Ste_2020. Next base: position 646 of record JAIPRM010013733.1, read on the forward strand.
CGGAAGTTATTAAAAATCAGGGGTATCTGAGTGCACAGCCTGCTCCCTCCAAATGGCTTTTCTGTTAATTGATATATATTCCGTATTATTGTGTTGATATTATTGATAGTACGTTGTATAATATATTCGATTTCATTGTAAAAATAACAATGCATAATATTTATACATTGTATAAATAAGATTTTAAAAATATGTTGATGTAACTCATCAACAAGAAGGTAAGAGCAACCTATATTTTTCACGCATATAGACCAATCTGGAGTTAAATGCACATTTCATTCTGATTATTCAATGCAATATTAAATAAGTACTATGATTGGTAGGGAAATACATCTTTTTCTCGTAAATAATCTTGAGTTTTTAAAAATGTGTAAAATACAAATGTATTATACTATAATATAACAAAAGTCTAACACCTATATCTAAAATTCGTTTCCCACAAAACTTGAAAGAGAAGATAAAAATATAATATATATTTGCAGAAATAAAATAAAACAACGGTAAAAATATGAATCGTAATACCTATAGATTTTCATGAAATTGATTTAATTATTAATAATTTATTCGTAATTCCAAAACTAAAAGTACTAAAAATTGAAATTTTTACTCATCATGAAAAATAGTGTAGGTATTACAAATTGCACAAAATTTTCAAAAAAAAAAATTACCACTTTTGGAAGAAATATAGAATTTTAGAAATTCATCATTATGTTAAAATATTTATCTAATACAATTTTTCTGAATAAAAAAATTTAACATAACATTATACTTATATATATTACATGTCTAATGGCCCTGAAAAATTTAAAATATCATTTATTTCAAGTCAAAGTCAATTATTTTTTTCTATAATCATTCAACGTTGGAAATTTGTTAAGAACGGAAATTTGGTCGTTTTCTAGAAAAATAACGATTTTTTTTTTTTCAATAAAAATCTCATAAATTTAAAATATTCTTCATTAAATTCTTTATTAAATTATATAAAAGAGATTTCTTACGTGTGTTTAGATTCTGAACAAAGTGAAGAAGCTTATGTTTTTTTACCATGGTATTACATTAGAACTATTAGGTAGTTAATCAAATACGTTTAATGTACATGAAAATAAAAATATCGAACCTTCAAAATAATGGCTAATATTATGAAATAATAATAAAAAAAAAACATAATTTTTTTTTGTGTTATTGATATGTAATAACTAACATACCTGGACAAAAATCATTGCAGCGGTAATTAAGACAATATTGAACGGAGCCATCGTGAAGTTTGACGGTCACTAGACAAGTGTGCTCATTTCAGTAGGTATAGTTAAGTAGGTATAGTTCATTGTTTTGATAACTAGTCACGGACATATCATATCTTACGGTTTTCGTTTGTAGTAGTTATACATATTATTATCAATGATCCGATTACGTGTTTCCGGGATTGTTGTCATTTTATACAATGTTGTAGGTATGTAATAAGCGAATATGATACACATATTTTTTTATTATAAAAAACGAATATCTCCTGCAGTCAATACAATAAGTATAACACATCATATATATTTTAAAAATATGATACTTGCAGTGTCTTTTGACACCTGCAATTGATTAAGAAAGATTTTGAAATAGAAAGGCTAAATATAAATAGAAGATAACTAAAATAAAAAAAAATCTGTAGTAGGAAAAAAAAATTGGAAGTCAAAAAACTGCAGTATATATTAATGTTTAAAAGTTATATTCTATTACGTCACTTAATGAGCTTGTGTTAGATCCCAAGCCCAGGGTCGTCCCTACAATTTGCAGGGCCCGGAGTCCACGGAGCCAGTCCGGTGGAGCGGCGCGCGATGGTCGTGAGATCCTCGGCGGTGTCTGCGCACAAGATCAGTATGTGGTATAGACACCGTGCAGCACTTCGGCCGTATATGGTTTACGTGGACGGCAATAACGCGGTCGCAGTGCTGCACGCGGCGTCCACCTCAAACTGATCTTGTGCGTGGACGCCGTTGATGATCTCGCGACCACCGCGTGATGGGCGGTCATTGCGGCCGACATTGACATTTTTTTCAGGCTCGTGTATTATAATTATGAAATTATGTCCAAATACATGGCAATATATTATTTCCAAAGAGACTGGAAAACCTATATCTCCGTCATTCACACGCGCGTCATTAGTCATAGTGTCGACAGCGGCGGTGGTCATCCGGGTTTACGTGCGTCCGTCTTACGAGTCGATCTCATCCAAGCGACTAACCGCGGCTGTCGCGGCGGCGCGCAACTGTTGCACGCAGCACGGACCGCGATAACGATATAGTAGACCGAGAGTTAGTCAGTCGCCTTGCTAATCATACGGATGGGGGGCACTTTATAATTAAACAAGTTAGGTCAGATTAGATTTTTTAATATGTATACCAGGGCTGGCTCGAAAATGATTTTATAATGTTATAACTGCCAAAAGACAATTGAAATAGATAACGAAAAGCAGTAAACGATAATTTAAAAATATAAAGTATAAAGTAAAATTTAGACGAGAAAGCCGGACATATACTACGCACCACGGGTATTCTTCACTCTTCGGGTAAAATGACGATTACCTATTGTTCTTTATATTATTAACTTCTTCCGTTTAGAATTGTCTTATCGAAGAAATGATTTATTGTTTCTTTAAAATTCTACACACACCCACCAAGATCTAACCCGAAGAGCGAAAAATACTCGCCGTGCAAATAGTATAGTAAACATAAGTAAAGTAAAGTAAAGTTAAGCAAAGATAAGTAAAGTATTGATAAGAATTGGATTAAACAAAGATAGTTTACGAGATTTTTTGTCAAATTAAGGGTAAGTTTTCTAAAATTTTGAGAAAGCAATTGAGAATTTTGAAAAATAACCTCTTTAAAGTACCATCTAAAGGCAAACCGATTTCAAAATGTTGTTGGTTGAGACTTTTGGACAAATTGAAGAAATGAATGATAACATTTCTTCAAAATTGTATTCACCCACCTGGTATGTTCCACCTGAGGAGTGAAAAATATACCCGTGCAGGTGCGAAGTATGTCCAGAAGTATGTGGAATTTTCATGTTTTTACAATCGCAGCTTATATGTAGGCTGCAATGAGTTATTAAAATGACGTGATAGCAAAGAAATTATTTTCTCGCGTTCTAAAACTTCAATATAGTATCCAACACGAAATCACGCGTATGAATAATATTGAGTGAAAATAATAATAATAATATACATTTTGTCAGCACTCGCGGGAGTCTCCGTGCGCGTAGTAGAGCGTAAACAGTGTTTTCTTTCATATTATTATACTATATATTATTATTATTATTATTATTATACATGCCTGCATTGCTGTACATAATATACACGTGAAACCAGACTAACGACCTACTTAGTGATTATTGAAGCCAACGTTCAAAAAGTAAATCGTCATACAGACAAAATCGACCAACGTACATATGAGGCGTAAGTATGTGATGTATTATATGAATATATATATAACATTTAAAGTAGATATACTTCATATAAATGAGTTTAGAACACGGAGGGAGAGGGTTAAGTGACTTAATCCCACTTCATTGCCCTTATCATTATTTTGTTTTCTGTTATTATTATTTTTTTTTTTATATATAGCAATTTACAATTAAATAAAGTATGATTTGGTTAGCTCTTTTTTTACTACGTTATTACATAAAGAAAAATATTGTTGTTTAGGCTCATATTGTATGAAATATATCAACGTGTTTCTTCAATGCACTGCACTTTTGAATTTTGAATTTTTTTCAGATTATATATATCAAAGCCGTGGAAATTATTTAGGTAGGTATCGTAAGAATTTAATCGTCAGAAAATTAAACACTGATTATTGTACTTCAAATAAATTTCTAATAATATAATAGGAAAAGTAAATAATATATATAAATAATTGTGATGGCGAATAGCGATACAATTATGGTGATAAAATAATAGAAAGTCTATTGATTTGATTGAACATTTCTTATATTGAAATAAGTGCCTGATGTGTATACTTGTATTTAATTTCTTTCAGTGTTTTCTTCATAAAAACCTATTTTAAGACCCTGAATTGCATCTTTGACTCCAAAAGCCCTCCTTACACTTCAAATTCAAATTTGGAGAGAGTTGCAACCCTATAACCCTACCACTACGTACACCATTTAATTTATGTATCTAGAATTCACTGTCAGTCGTTTATTATTTGTTATTACACTGGTCTGTACTATGTCGAATGTATACATATTATTATTAATTCGTGTAAAAATGTATTATACTATAATATACTGCAAAAAAGCTGTTAGTTGTTACCTATGTCAAATAATTATTTAAAAGGAACACATATTATTTACATATATTTTATATTGATTGTTAATAAATTAAAATGGAACGAAGTATTCAAAATCAAAATGTTTATGCATTTATGAATATTATAATAACGTGCAATATAAGCATAAAATATGCATATACCCTGGAACAGCTTCTTAAATTTTATTGTATTAGGTACATTAAATTAAGCTGGTACTTCATGATATTATATCGTTCAACTGTACTTGTGGGATTTTGTTAATATTTGATATTATGTAAACTAGTCGATTATAGAATTTAATCTTATAGAAACATAATAAATTGTATTCGTAAAAAGCACGTTTGTATCATAATAATTTTATATTATTTTAAATGTATAAATATGTTAAAAAAAATAAAATACATTATCTCAACTCTCAGAACACCTGCATATTTATATAATAACATAAGTATTATATTGTACCTTATGATTTTGTCACATCGCACAAAAATGTTATAGAAAACATTTCAAATTATGTAATGTGTACTGGAATGATTACGATAACATTCAATTGTTTTGATTCAACAAAAACAGATTGATATATTTTAGAAAAAATGTTTATATTATAATATATATAGATAACGACAAGATATATGATACTATAATACGCATTAAATTTTACAATTGTCTCATTCAGGTCATTAGATCGAAGTTGTTAAAATTTAAAAATCTTAGTACAGTTTACTTTAAATGTTTAATGTTTATACGTATACAGTATACACGCAAATTTGACAAATGTAAATGTTATATTAGTATAAAAATTAAAATGTTTTAGATATATTCTGTATTTATATAAAATATATTTTGTGTATCATTGGCGTATTCGCGGTAAGTGATCTGGGTGATAATTTATATCAGCCTACAAAGCAATGTCTAACATAACCATATCTATATATTAAAAAATGTCATACTTTTAGTACTTCATGAATAGTTTTCTTCAGCATAAGGAAATTTCCGAACATTGAAGTAAAACTGTAGGTAAAATATGATCGATATAAACAAGATTTTCATGAAATTGGTTTTAGTTATTTAATTACATCTTTAATCATGGTGATACTGTGAGAAAATTTTCACCTATTGACAACATTACAGTCATACACAGACTTGATAACGTTTTTAAAATATTGCCTAAGTTGTTTAATGTTGTATAGCGGTAGTAAGAAAATCAACTTAAAAAAAAAAAAAAAATGATTTTAAATATTGAGCCCCGTTAATTTTTTTTCTATTGAATGATTCACTACAATATATTTCTTTATCAATGATTTGGGTTTCATAAAGTAATCTTTTTTAATGAAAACCTTCTTAGATTTTTAATTGAAAATGCAGAAAAAGTTGTTTGCAGTAACTCTCGTTATTGTATAAAGCAGGAAACAGAACTTTGATTTTAAAACGCTGATTTTTGCTAATTATTCCATCAACCCCCCCCCCTCACACACACACACAAAAACATAAATACGCCACTGTTGTGTATGATATCATTACATAGGTAACGTAAATAAAATTATGCAGGATCGAAAATCCAATCGAGCGCGTCATTGCAGGCATTAACACACTCTATAACCTTTCTAACCACAACCTATATAAGCAGTCCGTCAAAGAGCAAAATATATAGTCTGCAAGATCGTGTGTAACTGTGTAAGTTTACTTTGTATGTACATGTGTGTATTACTGATAACTCATAAGTATAACATTATTTTATTATGATACTATTTGTATATTCACGAGAGTATACCTGTATACAAAATTTAGAAACGTAAGCGCATGTGTGTGGGTACATAATTATATCGATCACGCGCACACAAGTATGATAATAATATATACAAATATGCAGCATTACGACATAGATACACAATAAACTATTCGACGGATATTGATCGATGTACGAGTATATATACATATAAATATATTATATTATGTTGTCCTGGTGTCAGTCATACAGGAATATGGGGAACAACGCGCGACAGTGGCGACCCTCGCCATGCTATGCTCACACCACATACACGCACAATCAAATACAATTGCACACGTCATATACAGGGTAAACGCCTTCGGTAAAAACTGCATCTATAATATTATATATATAAAATTATACACACACACACACACACACACACACAAAACATCATACAGAGGGGATCTTTATAGTGTTTGTGTGTGTGCGCGCGCGTGAAAAAGAGTAGGCGAAGAAGCACACATTTGTTGTTTACGCACTATAATCTCCTTGACAACTCTCTGTCTCTCATTCTCTTTCTCTTTCTCTTTCACCCTCTCTCTCTTTGTATTTTTTTCATTGCGTCTCACTTTATTTGTGTATATCATCCGGTACACAGCAGTGACGTCACACATCACGTACATTACATTATAACAATCAAATCATCGCCGCCTGCAGTACACCAGATGACAATTGCACCTCCTCCTACACGACCGCTCGCCTCGCTTTTTCATATTATAATATACGCCTACTATATACCGAGTGGGTTTTGTATCTCTCTCATTGCATGTCTTTTCACTTGTCCACTGCACAATAATAATAATAATAATACAACGTATTTAAAGCATAATAAAATGTACCCCAACGACGGTTTACATTTTCTATTTTCTCTCTTTGCCACCGTCAGCGACCATGTTGATCGTGGTGGGAGGAATTTTTTTCCTTAAAAATATATACAATACATAAGTATACCTGCATAATATGAATACGTTATTACAAACAATATTAGTTTTAAAAACGAGAACGCTACAGCTGCTGCTGTGCTGCGAGAAAATATTACATTTTCTCGAGGATATCGAAGCCATTAATATCGCTATTGTACACTTATTGCAAAGCATCGTACATATTATAATATCATCCACGCAATCATCGTCTGCCACAGTTGACTAAAACCCGAACCCGTGGGATGTTATACAATGTATACATAAATTACATAATACATATAGTATACATTCAAGGAACCTGCTCGTATACAATGATTTTGATGGTCGGTTGGCCATATTGAGTGGGTGGAGAATTATGTTGATGTTGACAGTTGAGTTATGCCAGTTATACATACGTATTGTTATTTGCTACTTAATATATTATGCAATCATGACGAATATTATATATAAAAAAAAACAACAGAATTTGATTATTTCCATTACCTCAGGAGATATCACAATGAAAAAAATTTCGGTGAAATATCCTGTATGTGCAAAGTGAGATCATGTTAAATTTTCGGATCTTAATACCAAAAATTTTAAATTTTACGAAATAAAAATTTACAAAAACTGAGAAATTTTAAATATTTTCAAAATACTATATATTTAGCTGAAAATTTATCAAATATTTAAAAATTTTACGAAGTATCCACGTGATCATTTTTAGTAGTTGTTGAAAATTTCAAGTTTCTAGTTCAATTTATTTTTAAGTTATGTTAAAAAAACAAAATTTAGTTTTATGAAAATTCCGATTGTGGTATATTTTACCGTTTTTTGTCAATTTTTTTTACACTTACAGGAAGTATTAGGAATTTCAAAAAATTACCTCTTTTTAAATTGAATTTAAAATAATTATTATTACATTAGTTTACTTTCACGGTAGTAACTTCTAATTAAGTACAATTTATTTCGGTAATAGTAATAATATCACAATAGTAATAAAAACCAAATCTTTCTTATTCCAATTCAGTTCTTTCATGACTTATTATAATTAAATACATTATTTTGTAGACTAAGAAATATTGAGTTTTATTGGTTTTTTCATCAAATCTATATTCTTCCATTTCCTCTTATTACTTCGATAGTTCGATAGCACTTAATTAAATATGACTGTTTCTCAAAATGGCTGTCAGTCTATTAGGTTAAGCTTTATATAACAAGAACCTCATAAATTAATGAAGGATTCTAATTTATGCGTATTGTTAAACAAAATATTTGAACTTTAAAAATACACAGAGCGTTAATTGCAGTATAAAACGTGCGGAAGTCAATTGAATATATTTGAGACTACAAGACAGGTAATAATTTATAATTTAGAACAAAATAAATATAGTTGTAAGAATAATTATTAATAACGATAAGAGTTTATAGCTTATATTGCAGTTTTAATAAGGGCTTTGGGTAATACTTCCCTCCAGGTGGTCCATAATGACACATCACTATGTTTATGCAATTAGCATGAATTTACTGCACGACCAACTCCAAAATTCACACTTGTGAAATTCACGTGCGAAACAAGTATTTCGAATTCACACTTCTCCCCAATACCGCCCATTGACTATATAGGACTATACTATATTTTCACAATAGTGGAAAATGTTTTTATACAAAAAATTAACATGTAATTAGGATGAATTTGCATGACCAACACCGAAATTCACACTTGTAAAATTCGCGTTCAAAAAACAGTTGTATGTCTCCCCAGCACCACCCATCATAAAAGACATTTCGTGACAATTTAAAATATTTTAATATCAAAATTTAGCACGAAAATTGCATGAATTCGCATCAAGTGTATAATGTGTACATATAAATTATAAATAATACCTATACTATTCAGTTATATTATCATATACATATATATTATATCATATCTGTTATACTATCATACACATCACACAGCTGCAGTGGTTCTAAATTGTTAACATTCTTTAAAATGTAAACTAAAATGAAATTCCGATGTATATACCTATTGCACACAATATTTATTTCCTAACATGGTTAAGGACTTGACAGAAAATATCACCCATCGTGATGCTGCAGTCATGGACAACACGTGTTATTTCTTTTTTCAAAAATCTATCAATAGGAAAAAGTAAGGAATTTCCTTAGAGCCAAGATTACGGGTATATAGGTCTATATATTATGTTTCATCGGAACCTTTATATAATATTATGTATATGTATAGAATACATATATATACACACACACTACGTTTTCACCCGTCATCACACACCCTCACAATGGCGATGTATTCGGTTGTCGTAAACCGATTTATCAGCAATGGACCCGCTGTTCTTGGCAGATCCATTTTTATTGTTATTCTCTAGAAGAGACCCATAATACATAGCACGTTCGGTCCGATTTTAAAATGGAACACACAGCATTGATTGTATATAATACGTATAAATCTCTATTTATAGTATATATACACATATAAACATGCACCGTTGTGTATACATTGTATACATATAAATAATAAATATATACCTGTATGATTTTGTGTTTTTAAGAAAATAGACCCAAAACTACAATATATATAGGTATATATATATATATATATATATTATAACTGTCAAAATTTTACCTATAAATTTATTCCTGGCACAGTACCAATAAGTAATAGTAAAAACGCCAACTTAATTACTAATTTCACAAAATACTTAATTACGTATGTAAAAAAATGGAATTGCGGAAAAAAGTAGTGGAAACGAAAGTGATTGAAAAAGATAAGAGTTCTGTGAATATATTGTGTGAAAACCTAAAAACCCGCTCTCTAGTTATAACTAATCATTTTACCATTAATAAAGCTTACATATAAAAGCAACAAAAAAAAAAAAAAAAAAAAAAAAAGGTAAAGTAAAGCAAAGTTAAGTAAAGTATAGACAAGAAAGCCGGTCATACATCGCACCACGGATATTTTTTGCTCTTCGAGTCAGATACTCTTGAGGGTGTGTATAATTTTAAAGAAATGATAAATCATTTCTTCAATAAGACGATTCTGCACGAAAAAAGTTAATAACAGTCGTCATTTTCAACACACTCACCGAGAGTATATGAACCAGAGAGCGAAAAATATCCGTGGTGCGATGTATGGCCGGCTTTCTAGTCTATTATACTGTACTTTACTTTGCTTTAATTTACTTTACTTTGCTTTAATTTACTTTACTTTGCTTTAATTTACTTTATTTTTTTCACTTTTTCAAAATTTTTTTCCGGCAAAATGTTTCTCATATTATTTTCTATCTATGTTTAAATTTTCATAAAGTTTGGATCAAAGAATCATGGTTTCCAAGTCTTTTTTGTCAAATTTTAGGTACCTAGTTTTTTCAAAAAAAAAAAAAAAATTGAAAATTGAGAAATTCAAATAATAACCTCTCTAAAGTACTAACTAATGGCAATTCCAGTTTCAAAAAGCCGGACATACTTCGCACGACGGGTGGTATTCTCTTGACGGGCATATTAAATTTTAAAGAAACGATAAATCATTTCTTCAGTAAAACGATTCTGAACGAAGGAAGTTAATAATAC
>JAIPRM010013734.1:0-11208 GCA_025469315.1 Stegophylla sp. TES_Ste_2020
GTGAGATCATATTAAAATTTCGAGTCTTAATATCAAAAATCAAAAATTTTATTGCATAAAAACTAACAAAAAATGAGATATTTCCGAAATTTTCAAAATGCTGTACTTAACTCAAAATTGATCAAATGTTTTTGAAATTTTTATGACATATTTTCGTATATATTTTTAGTGGTTGGTGAAAATTTCAAGTCTCTAGCTGCATTATTTTAGAAGTTATGGTAAAAATAATTTTTCAATCTTACGAAAATGCCGGTAACTGCAAATTTTGCCGTTTTTCGTTAATTTTTCGACATATTTTCACCGCACTTGGAAAAAGTATTGAGAAATTGGAAAAATTACCTCTTTAGAGTACCATCTGGGTATGATTCCAGTTCTTTAGAGATATTGATCGAAACTTTTGGTCCAGTATTTCTATACGAAAAAGTGTTTCCAGGAAGAGAAAAAAAAAGAAAAAATTAACATCATTGTAAAATCATAAGCTTCTTCACTTCGTTCAGAATCTAAAAATAAATAAATAAACATCATTGTAAAATCATAAGCTTCTTCACTTCGTTCAGAATCTAAAATACAATTAAGTACTTGCACTAATACAATGCGATAAGCCATTCGAATTCGTGAATACGCCATGCTGTTTTTATAAAACAATTTTATACTATATTATACTTTTCAATTATTTCTTCAATATTATAGTATGGTCAATTAATTTTATCAATGTACTAACAAGTGATTATTACATATATATATTTACATAGGGTATGAATAATCATATTTATATAACTGATATTAACAATACGGCTGCACACGAATTGCGTCCCGTGATCTGTAAACTACTATATTGCAATATGTGAATAACATTGAGTGTAGTTTCTCTCCGCAGTACCGTTCGCTTCGCTCATTTCGCAAACCTCCCCTCGCTTGCTTCGCGCTTGCTGTGCAACATGGAGACATTTCGGCTTGATAATCGACTTGCTGTGCAATTTATATTGGGAACTTTTTGGTTTGACGATCAATAATATAGATTGAGCCGAGGAACGTAGCGACGAGTGTCAAAACACGCGTAAAAACTGTACAATGAAACTGACATTTTGGTTTGATGATCAAGCGATCATCAAACCAAAATGTCCCCTTAATTGCACAGCAAGTCGATTATCAAGTCCAAATGTCCCCACGTCGCACAGTAAGCCGAGGGTTGATATCTATTGGAATCGAGCGCGAAATACTAGAGGATTTTTGATAAGTGAGAGAAGCGACGCCCAAAGTTATTCACATATTGCAATATAGTAGTTTAAAGATCACAGGACGCAATTCATGTTGTGGTTTAAAAATGACGGGATGCAAATCATGTGAAATAGGGATTTTGGGACGCAATTTGTGTGCAGCCAAAAATACTATCAAACTATCAAAGTAAAAATTAACTATTAAAATTATCAGTTATTATTATTTCAAATTACAATAAAATATAAACATCAAAATAAAATAAAATAAAGTGGCTCTAATTATCGTAAATCAACATTAATTCACTATAACATAATTAGTATTAATGTCGTGACCTCTCTGGTCAGTAACAGTTGAAGAAGGTACAAATAATTCAGATTACCGGGTAAGGTTTGAACCCGGTACCGTAGTACATCGGGTAAATTTGATTAGACTACTAGACTTAAAGAACAGCCACAAAAACAATTGAAATAGAAGGTATTTAATTTAATATCTGAAAATATTGTATTTTCAAAAGAGAATAATTAGAAAACTATTGTTGCGAGCGGATTTCGGTTCAAACCACCTAACTCAACGTCGAAAAATCTAAAATAATGTGAAAAAATATTACAAAACTATTTAGGTGTTCGAAAATTAGAAGTATACCATAATATTTGTCCTTACTTTCTTCGTTTTTGGAGTAATAGAAGGACGGCGTGAAAAATTGTCAAGTCCAAAAAAGTGCCTTCATTCGAAAAAGTTTGTGAGCCACTGGATGTATTCGAATTCTACTCAAAAAGTGATCAAATACGTGTAGCCTGTTTCTGGTAAAGAACTTTGTTATCATTGTTTTCAAAAATGGACACTTGATTAAAATCGATAATTTGAATAAAAACGGTAAAACATGCCGTTAACTAAATTTTTATTAAATCGTTACTACATAACTCAGTGGTTCTCAACCTTTTTTGGTTCACGATAAACTATTATAAGCTACAAATTTTCGCGGCACACTTACGAACTTGACAACAACTACTTTGGTAACCATAAGAGGGTATTAGTCATCGCTATAGACATCCATCTGAATTAAAACTGTACACTGTAAAGTTTGCCTACACATATATTGTCTAATCTGCACAATTGTTTGACATTTAATAGTCACAATTTTATCAATTGATGTTATAATTTTAATAATTAATAGTCTACTAGGACGTTGGTGTAAGAAAAGAGAATTTAATTGTGTAAATTTTTCTATAACTATGTGAAATTAATTAAAAACACAAGTATAGTTATTATAACAATTATTATTAATCGAATAAACGTTAAACTCGCAAACATACGCACACACATTTGAAAAAAATATAATAATTATAATATAATGACAAATATCACTATATCAGATATTTCTCGCGGCACACCTAGTCGATTTCACGGCACAGTAGTGTGCCGCGCACACCGGTTGAGAATCACTGACATAACTAATTGTACTAGAAATTTTTGAATGTTCACTCATTATTAACATCAGTGTAAATAATACTGACTAGAAAAGAAAGTTTCAAAAAAATTTGACCAATTTCGGAATGAATATAAAATGTAAAATTATGTACCATGTATCGATATACCTATATAAATGTCTGTCTATACTATAATCTACGTTGTGCAAAGCTCTTAGTTGAGAACTTCACTCCGCCAACCACATTCTCCTTAATTAAGGATAATTATACGACTAGTACTCTTGTATTGTACGGGATTCTCCTGATTCCTTCCAAATATACTTTTTGTAAAAAAGTTGTGCCCAATTCCTTTTGCAATGTTTGCAGATAAACCTACATGTCAACACAAATCCTCGTCGTAAGTCAAATAAGAGTGTACCTAACCCGATTTTATCCCGAAATAAATAATTAATTAAACATAATTTATCAAACGAAATTACAGTAACAAGATTCTACCATTTTAGTGACGATTCCGCCAGACTAGTGTCTATGTGTACGTTTACATCAGTATGTGTACTTGTTCGCGTGCGCGTTTGTGGAAATACCGAAATATCTATTATCATAAAATCAATTTTACTTATTTAATAATAACTCTAAAACTATAATAGAGCTAGAAAAATGAAATGTTCACCAACTATTAAAAATAGTCAAACGTATATTTCATAAAAATTTTGAAAATATTTTATTTATTTTCAAAAGTTTGAATATATTGGAAATTTCTCGTTTTTTGGTAAGTTTTAGTGTCGGGATATTAAGACCTGAAAGTGTAATACAAACTTACTCATAATATGTATAACAAACGATACCGTAAATTATGTACATTACTTTAATGAATTAATGCAATAGTCTGTATAATTTTGACTTGCTTAGTCAAAAAGTCATTATTATCGTACATCGGTTTTATTAAATAATTATAAATAAATTTGTGTAAAAATAAATGAATGAAATCGAACAAATAATTTTAATAATTCAATTTAATATTTTTATGTTATTTTTCTTCACTGTATTAACAAAATTAATGAACTACATTATTTACATGTTTAAAATGTAAGCCCCCGAATCAACCCCATAAAGACGCCACAGCACAATCGTATTGTGTTTGCTCAAATATAAAAAGATAAAAAGTGCGCAATCGTGCTGCACCGTAAATACGATCTTATAGTGAATGTTTTGACATTTTTGAGGACATAAATTATTTTGAGTTTAAAATCCAAAAATAATCGAAATAATAAAATTATACTTAACGTTTATAATAATAACTGTATTGTACATTTTCAAACGGTTATTTAAAACATGCAATATTTCAAAGAAAATAGAAATAAATACAAATGAATAAATTTTCTGGAGAATTTCTCTGGCATTATCATAAATGGCTCAGTACAAAGAACCTGTTTTCGGTTGTTGCTGCAGTTTGATGAATTCAACATATTTGTTTTTATTATCATATTAAGTTGTACTTAATAATAATTTATCATTTCATACTGTTTTTTTTTTTGTAGCAAATATTTTTATTATATATAGGTTTAGCTAAGTTTTTTTTTTTACGCTGCCCACTCATAACGAATCAGCATTAAAGAAACTAAGATCAAGAGAAAACGTGCAATTTCTACAACGCCGTTGACAACGTTTATTCTTGTTGTGTATACAATAACACGGTGTCAACAAATCTGATTCATTGTGTGAATTGTAATTTATGGGCTTATGGCATGAATTTCTTTGCGTACTTAATCGATTTATTGTTAGCTCATACATTTTGTACCTAAAAGATACGTTGACACACACATAAAAAAAAAAAAAAAAAGAATGCAAATGCAAATTCACTTATGAATAAGTTTAGACGATTCATACTTTTTTTTTTTCAATGACATCGTCTTTATACTTTTTGACATAAATTAAAAATGTATTATATTTATCATCAATTTTTGAGTTTCGATGTTATAATTTTGCTAGACATCAGTGGTAGTCCGTTGATTCTGGTGATGGGGGAGCAACTTAAAATATTACAATAAAAAATAATATATATTATAGACCAGCGCTTCTCCACCTCTTTTTTTTGGAATGTGGTTTCCTTAATTTAATGTAATATTGTAATGACCCCTAAGGCATAAGGTGTAGATTTTTTTCTCACTATGAAAATATTCTTTAAATAAATTATTATAGGGATTTTCTTCTTGGTTATTCTTACCTCTATAAAATTGAAATGTTGGAACACATTAAAAACAGTAAATGCTTATGCATTTTTAAAGAATTTATGTTTTAAAAATACATCAATATGAATAATTTGGTAGTTATTAGACAGAATAATAATGTATTTATTTAATTAATGTAATGGGAGGGCATGTATATTTCTACGTAATATATTAATGTCCGGTGTGATGTTTGAATTTTTTGGCTTTTTCATAAATATATTTTCACAGTTTACAATTTGTGAAGCAAGTTACAGATTGTAAAGATATTATTGAAGTATTTAAGCATAATTATTTTTCTACGATATAAAATGCAAAATATAACTGAGAATCGCGTAAAAAAATATACTATAATAGCAGGTACACATTATTTTTCTAATCGTTTAATAATGAGTTGACATTCACGGTCTGTATTATTGCCTATCAGTTTTACCAAAATGAAGTATATTTGTATAAAATTTAAATAATTCTCTCTTCTCAGTATCTGTAGTTAGACGTACAATAATAATAATAATAAATAACGTCAGAAAATGTAGGAGGCACTCTAACATTACAAATCGCCTCTTATCATCATAGTGTGTACGTATTGTAATTCGACCGAATAATTGTAAATAGTTTTTTAGAAAGAGTATGGGCGAACACTGGATAAATAATGACTATCGAGTCAAATAGTGGTGTAATAATGAATTTGCTCTGGGAGAAGGGGCATAGAGTCATACACGTGTACGTTATAAATGATTGTGATCCTTTAGTAAATGAACATTATAACCGGATTAAAAATTTTGAATGAAAATTATTATTTTTGTGCTGACAACAGTCAGATTCTGGAAATAATTTTTAAACTAGGTTTGCTACCCGAAAATAGAGTGATATAAAGGTATATAGTAAAAAAAAAAAAAATTACACGTTCAGAATTACGGCAGTTGGGTATACAGTATACATGCTACAGTCCGGAGTTTCTAGACTTGATGCTGTCTACTACCATCCGAATTTTTTCGCGTTTTTTTTCCAAAAATTCTCACGTCACACAGTAAGTTCATAACCAAACCGAAATGATCCCCCGTTGCACAGCAAGCCAAAGAATATTTTCGATTTTCGGAGTGAGTGTTGCCCTTGATCGCGGTCGACATTGGGAACAAATCTATTCTACGCTTCGGTAAATTGTCCGAAATTGATAAAAACTTTATACAAAGTCATGATATTATAATTTATACTACACATGTTTAAGATTCGGGTACCGATTTGATGTTAATAATCAGTAATTTACCCAGAGAGGAGATACATTGGTGTTCGGAACCCTCCCGAAATGGCATTGTCGATATTTTTTTTTGTACACTTATGTACCTAATAGTTAATTATAATACATATTATTATTATAATATAATATAATAACATTATGCTATAGTACAAATTACCAAATGATATGACTAAGACACACATAAATATAAATATTTAAGAATCGAACCAAATAATAACTGTGTAATCAAAAAATCATACCCAAGTGGTACTTGAAAGTTGTCATTTTTTGTAATTCTCAATACATTTTCTGAAATTGAACAAAACCAGTCGAAAAATTTTGTAAAATGACAAAATACGCAGTAATCGAGATTTTCATAAAATTGATTTTATTAATTTCACTTTAAATCCAAAACTAATAGGAATAGAAACCTGAGATTTCCACAAATTATCAACAATGATGAAATACAGACGGGAAATTTGAGACAAATTAGCATTTTAGAATTATTTTATGTTTAATTTGGTTTTATCTAATATAATTTTTAATTTTTCATATTATTAACTGAAAATTTAACACAACATCATTCACATATATTTCAAAGTAACCTAAAAAAATCTTGAAAATTGTAAGTCAAATTTTGATCTCATAACTGTTCAAAGTTAGATTTTGTATGCAACTAGTCTTTTTTACGTAAAATGATAATTTTTTTATCAAAACTTTATTTTTTTTGAAATTTAAAATACTCTCAATATTTTCTTTTGTTAAAAGAATTTTCTCGTGTTTTTCTACTAGAGGCATAATTTTTATAAAAGTTGACCCTATGCGTTTAAATTTTGGAATCAAGTCTCAAATAATGGTTAATCTAAATTGTAGAATTTGGAATTACTCTTCCTTAGAATAGGGTGACCATATTTAAGAAAATAAAATACAGGATAAAAATATTTTTCATAATATTTTTAAATAAATAAGTATTTATTACATACAGACACACACACACACACACACACACACACATACTTATATATATATATATATATATATAAATAAATAGTTTTTTTTTTTATGTTTTTGAATCGTGAAAAAGTATTATTTTTAAACTACCTATTATAGATTAAATTTAATCACATAAAAATATTATTTTGAAAAACATAGAATAACATAATTAAACTAAATTGATACTTTTTAAAATTTCTTCAAATCCTTTATTCGTGTACATTGTATACTTAACTTTCTAAAAAAAACTTGTTAATTCATTTTACGATTATAATCTAATGGTATCCACAAGATTTTTAGATTCTTACATTATTTTATTCAATAATTTCATTTCAGAAATTTTAAATCAACAGTAAGTCAAAAAACAGGATTAATATGGGACAGACTTGAAACTACGGGACAAAAAGCATCCTGAGAGAAGTTAGTCAGGACAACAGGACACAGAGCCGAAATAAAGGACAATCCTGTATAAAACAGGACGTATGGTCACCCTACCTTAGAATAACGTAACATATTTAATTTATTGTTTTTAACCTCAGGATCTTTTAATTCAATAGATGATAGATCATTTTTTCAAAATCCTACACAACCACCAAGAGTATCTCACCCAAGGAGCGAAGATTACCTAGGTTGCGAAGTATGTTTCGTTTTTTTTTATTTATTTTTTTTTTTACTGGACCCCCTCCGAAATAAAATCCTGGCTACGTCCTTGTCTATAACATACCAACTAAGAACGATCAGGGCAAAATTTTTACATATTTGTAATCAGCATTAGAGGAGAATTTTTTTTTGCAACAGCATGAAGAGAATTATCGATCACAAAAAAAAAAAAAAAGATATCCGGTAAAGTGTATCTTTTCCATAATTTGTTAGAAGTTACTTGAAAAAAAAAAGAGAAGTAAATCGTTAAGTAACTTGATTAAAAGTAACTTGACTTTTAACTAAACTTTACCCAGTCCATTACTTTTTGTGACATACTGTATGCTGCATGAGTGCGATAGCGCGCGTGAACGTGACGTTTCGATTTCGAATACGAGTGTGTTGTCAAGTCGGAAGCCGGGGAGAATGAATAAAGCGGTAACCGCGGTCTGATCCCACGCTGGTCGTCTGGCGAAACTCTCGCGCGCGTGCCTCTCGCTTTTGGAACGCGGACCAGTTGTCTCGCAATGCCAAAGGTTACGGGCGTGAATCACGAGTGGCCTACGATAACGTTACATTATTATATCTGTAACGCGGATTCCGTGCGTCCAAGTGTAAAAAGGTCAATTATTCTCCGCCAAGCTTATATGGCATGGTGACGAGAAAGAAAACAAAAATAATAGGTACGCAGACGGTGGCGTACGAAATGTTATCACCAGGGACTTAATACATTTGCATAATACTTGATCGGCAAATAGGTAGGAGATATCGGATTCGATATATAATATTGATTGATTAGTAAAACAAGCATTTTAAATTTCAAATTTTTCACGGCATATTTTTGCATATTTCGAATTTTCGTCCTATAAATGAGTATTCTTTTTTAATCCATGAATTTTCTCTACACGCATTATTTATTATTTAAGAAAAATATTTTTAATTATTATCAAAAATGAAATTTTTCAAAAAAAAAAAAAGAAATATTAAATAACCATAAACAATAGTCAAAAATATTCAATTGATGAATGAAAACTTATGAAATTTATAGATCAAAAACCATATACCTATATACAAAACTCAAAACAGTAAATTAACTGCAATTGACTTATTGACTTTTGTTAAAATTGATTTTTTGTATTCATGATTTTTGTGTTTTAAAATATGAATAACTAAAATAAACGCAAATAATTAAGGGCACCGATAATAACTATATAGTATATAGTACATATATAGATATTATATTAAAGCAATGTGATTCGTGAATGGCTCTAAGTGGTGACTTATAGACAATCCGTTCAGCTATCAGTCTTGAACCTGAACTTATGTTCATACAGACTTGGGTGTCAGGAGTGAGAACAAAACAGCTTATTAGTTTACCAAGTCCACGCGTAGGCTTTTTTAAGAGGGAGGAAGGTTTAAAGAATATAAAATACAACATAAATCACTATATAAAAAAATGTATTTTAATTAATTTTTTTTTTTATAGATCTTGTAAAGTTTCTTTTTTTTTCAAAATTTGGGAAAAACTACCCAAAATTAGACAAAAAAAACTCGGAAACTATCTTTATTTAATCCAAACTTTATGAAATTTAAACATGGATAGAAAAAAATATAAAAAAAAATTTTAGCACATAAAAATTTTGAAAATTTAAAAAAAAAAATTGGGAAATTTTTGTTCTAATAATTTTTTTCTCATAAATTAATTTTTTCTTGTACATTCTTGAGGAATATTTACTTTTATAGAATCGTTATTATAATTTTAACTCAATTTGAATATCATTTGACAATATAAAATTTCTAGTAATATATATAGCTGCACCTAAAAATATAAAAGAATAAAAAAGAGCTGGACATTCTGTGACTCACGGGTGTTCTTTGTTCCTGAGGTGAGATACTCTTTGTGGGTGTATTAAATTTTAAAGAAACGATAAATAATTTCTTTATTTGTGTGTTAATAAATGTCTTTATATAAATGAAAAAAGGCAATACAAATCTATTTTTATAAATTCATAAATCGTTAATATTTCTGTAATTAGTGTAGATGACATTTGGGTGTTTTTATGGGATTATTGGGTTTTTAGCTATTTATAGATTTGACTTTATTTTTCAATAATACGTTCTAATTAAATCTGATATATTTTTCAACTGTCCAGTAATAGTCCAATACTATTAATTAATAATAAAGTAAGCTATGTCTATATTTGTTTATAGTAAATTATGTATAGTAATTTTTCTTACTTTTTTTTTTTCAATTAAAACCTAGTAAAATTTTTAATTATCATCCGCAAAAAATTATTTCACACGAAAAAAAATCGTTTCATAATGATCGATTGAACCAATTATTTTTTATATGTGTTTAAGTGTGTAATTTTATGTAAAACTATTGCATTCTGTTAAAATTCTAAGTTTAAACGGTTATAAAAAAAAAAAGTTGGCTGACGATTTTCAAGATTTTTTTAGTACCATTGAATATACATATATGAGTATGTTTGTATTACATTTTCAGCTCCAAATACGATACATTTAAATTTTATCAAATAAAAATCGAACTTTTATATTTATTACATTGTGTAAAAATGTGATACTGATCCCTTCCTTTATGAAATCTTTATGAAATTATGACCACGCCATCACCCCACTACCAAATAGCCAATATTTCCCTCATCTCACCAAGGGCAAAATAATTGTTCACGGACTCTTGAGGGCGGCGTGTTGGTAGTAGTGTTCCGAACGGATAAACGTTATCGCACGCCACCCTTTGCGGTACACAGAACGCAGCCGCGAACCACGGGATAAAACGATAACTTTGAATAATCCTTTTTATTATTATTTCGAACGGGGTGAACCGGATACGCCAATGTTTTATTTAAACAACGACAATGACAATAATAGGATGTCTCGTCAATTGTATTTTCCGTCGAGGTAACACACGTACTAAACGTGCCACGACATACATTAGAGTAATCGGTTTCGCAGCCCACACGCGATTTCGGTAAACGGCCAATCTCATAAACGTCTGCATTGGTACCCCGCATACGTATATAATATTATTATTTCATTTGTGTGATATCTATTTGTGTGCATGTCATATTGTATTCATATCCTGTTTGCCAGACCGAACGCGTCTGGCCCGCAATACGTAGGTTTATACTTGGTAATTTTGGTAATTTGGTTGGCACGACACATCCTGCTCTCAATTTCAGGTACATATCGACATTATATATATAATGTCGATATGTACCGACAATAGTCGGTATAATCTCTACAATAAAAAAAAAAAAAAAAAATTGTGTACTTCGCTCGTCGGGTTGTTCTTCGCACGTCAGGTGAGATACTCTTGATGGATGTATTGAATTTTAAAGAAACGATAAATCATTTCTTCAATCAAAACGATTCTGAACGAAGGAAGTTAATAATATAAATATAAAATAGTAGGTTAGATACTGTTATTTAATAGTGTAAACATATA
>JAIPRM010013735.1:0-11208 GCA_025469315.1 Stegophylla sp. TES_Ste_2020
GGATATATTTAAAATTTTTTTCAGTGAAATTTACACCAGTCATATATAGTTAAGGCGTTTTTTACGTCTGTTATATTCCCTAATTTGATTTTGACTTATATTTCTGGTATTTCATTGGTCTAGACCAAAAATACTTTTTGGAGCGAAAAACCGTTTTATTGACACCATCAGCAATACCTGTTATAAAAATTTGCTTATCTTATTATAAAATAAGATAACGCCGAATTTATGAACGCTTTAACTGGCACTTAAAATGCTCGGATTTTTATGAAATTTCATTTTAAATGTAAACATCAGGGGAATTCGAAAATGTAAATATTTTACTACACCCTCTTCTCCAAAGACGAATGAATAAAATCGGAGTGTTTTTAATTTTTTGACGTTAAAACTCGAATTTTCATCAGATATAGATAGTTAAGTCATAAACACACCCTGAAAAAATAAATATAATTCTGTTCATTTTTACGCCCGTTAACTGTTACTTAAAACGAAAATCATTTTCTTGAGGGGCAAAATAATCTATTCCCCCCCCCATCCAGATATGCTAAACATATAAGTGTGAATTAAAAAGAAGACAAGATGATATAGAATGAAAATACGTAAAACATAGATACATTTATATTTTATATAAAACTAAACAATTTTTCAACTTTAAATAATCGGGTTTCTAAGGTTTTGACTGTTGTAGTATTTTATAATGTAGATTTGACATATTTTCACTGTTATTTCATTTTTATTGAGATGTCAATGAAATAACTAATAAGCTTACCATGTTTAACCGATTGTTTAAGGCAAAGTACAGCGAGTTTAATATTACAAATAAAAGTTCATATTTATTTAACTGTAACAAATAAGTTGGATTTATATATTTTATGAAAATAATAAAAATATTTTTGACTATAACAAAAAATACTGTGTGTGAAAGATAATTTTTATGTTTGAAACGATTGAAAAGTTATATATGAACCAGCATGGGTAAAGAGCGTTTGAGCAGTTTGGGAGTATTACAAATTCAACGGTCTATGAAAGTGTATACATTGTATAAGTGGTAAAAACCTAATATTAACAGATTTTTTTTTTTTTGTTTTTTATTACATTAGACAAGTAAAGCATATATATTTATATTCTAGTTCTATATTATAAAACATAATTATTTAACAGCATAAATGCAAGAATAATACATTTCTAAACAATACAATGAATTGAAAGGCTTTACAATATTGTAAATAAACAACTAGTTATATTTGAATACCCCCATTTTCCCTTGAGTCATTTATTATTTTGCCTTTCCCTTTAGATTTTCACCCAGTTACGCCAATGATTTAAGCTTATTAGAATTTAGATAAGAAGAAATAGATATAGATAAGTGTATATATTAATATACCCTCTTCTCCATGAATGAATTACTAAAATGGAATATTTTTAGTTTTCATTATTTTTGTTTATACTTTTTAGTTTAGTAAACTTAAATTTACCCAAGACATAGACAGTTATTGCATAAACTCGTGGGGAAAAATTAAAATAAATCCATGTGTTTTTACATTTGAGAACTATTCATTTGTAATCAAGGTACACCCAAAAGCAAGGCACACCCATAGAGACTCCGGCGTCTGAGGTGGAGTCCCATCTTGGCTTTGCCTATTAAAATATAATGTATATTGCACATACATAATATTTAAAAAAAGATAAGAGTAAGAAACAGAAAAACACATTATTTCCCACAAACGCATAATATATATACTGTTAATTAATAATTCTTATATAAGATGAAAAAAATATTAAATAACTATCATAGGCAGTAAGTACTAGGTAACATTAAAAAGTACATAATTTATTAACCGACAAAAACTTTAAAACGAAGTACACTAATTAACGTATTTAAATATAAACAATAGTACGTACTATACTATTGATTTTAACTAAATATATTTATACTTATATAGTTGTATAACATAATATATACAATTCAAACTAAATGATTTACTTAATTAAAATGCTAGGCAGTGTTAATTTTTGATTTTTTGTATTGTGGCTCAAAATAAGTTAAAATTATATCAAGGGGCACGCCTTTAGTTTCAGGTAGTATGAATATACAAAACAATGCACCTATCATACAAATAATTGTAAATAATGTCCAAACGTCTTGAACTCCTAGAGTAGATACCATCATTGGATACATTTTAATGACCACAAACATAAAAATGTATCCGCATGTTTGCACAACACCATTCATAGTGCCTAAAATCAAAAATGTAACACTCTTAAAAACATACGTGCTCGTGAAAAATATTGCAAACAAAAATTTGGTTGAATAAATAACTCACCATTTATTATGAAAAAAAACAAAATATTTTTTGATTTTAATGTTACGTTATAGATTATCCGGGCGAGGTTAATTATAGCCATTATAGAGTCCTCTCCCCCATAGGTTAGGGTGGCCAGATAAAAAATTTAGAAATCCAGGACAATAAATTTAAATTATTTACAACTTTTTATTAATTAACCTAACCAAACAAAATCTTATTATTTGTATTTTGTTACCAATTTATATTACCATAAAATGTAAAATACTTAATATTTAAATTAGAAAACTAGAAAATATACTTTATTTTCAATAAAAACCAGTTTAAAGTACAAAATATACTAAATTTTGATGAAAACATTAGTAACTAATATTTTAAATTTTTTCCTTCTATTACCACCATATACTTTTGCATGCCGAGAATATTCTTCAAAAACTAACGGTTTTATATATCATAAATAAATAATATATAACCTAACCTAACCTAACCTATCTATATACTATACCAGTGTTTCCCAAAGTGGGCGATATCGCCCCAAATCTGACTATTTTTTGGATAATAACAGTATTTTAGAATAAATTTATGTTTTGTTAGGTTTTATCTAATAAAATTCTTCAATCTTGATATTATTAGCTAAAAATGTAACATAACCTTACTTACATCATATAATATGTCTAATTAAACTGAAAAAAAAAACTAGAAAATCTTAACTTAATTAACTTTTGATTTTCTAACCATTTATAGTTAGAATTTGTAAGAAACTGGGCATTTTTACGTAAAATAACGATTTACTTTTTTTCAATCGTTTGAAAACTTTTAAAATTTAAATAAAACTATTATTTTCTATTATCAAACGATTTCTCATGTGTTTTTATACACCTGGTTTAATGTTCACGAAAACTGGTCATCTAAATAATTTTTACAACTGTTTAAATTTTAGAATTACAGTTCATATAATATCGATTAAACCAAATAATGGCAGATTTTTCTTCCTTTTATTTCATTTTATTGTATATCAGTATTCTTTTATAAAATTTAATTTATATTGACATTTTTGTTAAAATCAGTTGTTTTAATCATAAGCGATTTAAAATTCAAAACATCCAAAATTAATTATTCTCTCAAATATTTAAATGAACACCGATTATTCTGTTATTCTGCCAATTCCTAAAGTAATATTGTTGAAATCATGAAAATTTCAACAATACCATCTCATAAATGATATTCGGATAAAATGTAGGTAAACGAAACAAATTATTAAACGTACTCAATATAAAATTAACAAATATTGATGTTAATAACTAACTGAAGTTTCACTCAGAAACGTTTTATTGAAAAAATTATTCACCGTTCCTTTAAAACCTAACAGACCCACCATAAGTATCCCACACAAGGTGCAAAGTACGTCCCATCACTTTTTTTTCTGTTAACTGGACCCCCTCCGAAATAAAACCCTGGCTACGTCCCTGTACACCGATAAAGATATTTTATATTATATAAAACAAAAACTAGCATACATAATATTGTACATATAGAGTAAAATAACTTCACAGTGAATAATTTCTACTCTTATTTGTAATGAAGTCACATTTATTATTTTATTTTATTTTTTTTTTTTTTTTAAGCATATTTATTGCTAGTCAAGACCAACTATAAAATATGTTATCATTGAAAAAAAGTTTTAGTAGCCAAAATTAAAAACTAAACGGAATGCATACACTATAATATTATGATAAAACTCATTTGACACATACAAGAATAAAATACGTCATACGCGTTCCATGACGTGTATAGTAGTAGTTCAGTGCCCGACGGACATGATATGACTTCGAGAATGTTCTGCGACGAAGTAACTTCACGTAGTGTACGAAACTACCCGTACTATATAACCTACTATATGTATTGTTGTGTTTAATCCGGGTCACTGTTGCACGATTTCAAAAAAAAAAAAAATTTATCAGCACTCACATATACGTTGCACTATAAGTATAACAACAATGTCAATGCGCTTATTCCTCGTCGAAATAGATTTATACGTCATATACATAATACATATACATAATATACATTATGCATACATAATATTATACATTATTTATAATAATTGGCGTTTACAATATTTAACCCACCTGTCACTTTATTATCGCACAGACACATCGCATACCCAAACCAAGGGGGGGGGGCCGACAATCATGTTTTTTCGACCTAAAATTAACTATCATTTTCCAAAACGATATTTTTCGACAACGATTGTGATTCGTCTACATTACATTTTAATAATTGCAGTTAAATATTAAATTATATCGTAATAGAAGGTACATAAAAAAAACGAGACTTTAAATAATTTATTTTTGTTTTCGCTTATTTCACGACACATAGATTTGGGGTGACGAACTTCGTTGTACCCCCAACACAAGTCAAATGTTTCTTGAATTTTATTAGTCAACTATAACCTATAATTAGGCGACTTCTTTTTTTCGTTTTTTGCACGTTAAACCTATTTTAAATTCCGAAATTCCTAAAATCAAACAAATTGTTTAGCTAGTGTATCATTAAAAAAAAGTGTGGGCGTGTCACATAAGGTTCATCTTATTTATCTTAATAATCATTATCACTATCTTAGATCATATAATAAATATTACTTAATACCAGAAAATTTAATGAAAAACTTGGTTTGTATTAAGACTCATGCTTATTAATAATTGTTTAATGCTATCAGCAATAATAATTCTGTTATTGCAAATATGAAATTTTTGAGGAAAAAATTATTTGAAATAAAAGAAAAATGAATATTAATCACGTTTAAAAAAGAAAATCGCAATATAAAAAAAAAAATATAGATAAAACACATAATCATAGTATATATATATATATATATATATATATATATTTTGTCTCACTCTCACAAACAACAAACATTGGTATTAATATTGTTCTTGAGAAAAAAAAAAAACAAAAAACAAAAAATTCAAAAATATTGTCTCGTAGTTCGAATTGTTTGAAATGAAACACGAATTTTTCCAGAGAATATAATAGATAAACTACTGGTGTTACACGGATACGAGCTTAACTTTATTCATACAGATACAGTCATCTCGATTCTTAAAAACAGGAATTAGTTAATTTCAATATAATTTAGTGTCGGAAAATCAGGTAAAATCGAAACAAGGGGCGAAAATAATTGTTATATGAAGTGTAACACAACAAAATTAACAACGAACAACTTTGCGGAATAATATTTTATTACTGTACAATATTAAATACCGTGTTGCAGAAGTAGTGGCGGCGGCGAACGAGTGTATAACATACATATTTTTGTATGTCACGGCTGAGAAAACAATTTCTATTATAGTCCCGTCATTATAAAAACAACAAACAAATTCACTATTAATAATACACGCGGCGGCGCGGCGCGTTTACGGCTACGACGTGGTGTGTTGTGTCGTTATTACAGCCGAAACACCGCTGCTAAAGAGAGAGATGAGCAAATTCAATAATATAATGCCATTTTGCAGCAGACGCATAAAACGCAAAAATTAATCCTAAAAAATGTCTATGTCCGCGGCGAGCATTAGCGCGAACAGATGGGCGGCTAGGGAGGCTTAGCACCCCCAAAAGTATTTTTAGCCCCTCCCCCCCCAAAAAAAAAATGTAAGAAATTTGAATATTTGGATATAATAAAAAATATTTATGGTGTAACAATGAATATTACTCTTAATGATATTGTATAATACTATATGAATCAATCATTAATTGTAAAATAACTAATAAACACAATATTTTCCTATGTTTTATTTACACATGTTGAAATACAAATTGTAACACACACACACATTTCACCAATTTCAAAACGAAAAAAGCAACAACTGGACATTTCAATTTTTTTAGGAGAGCCAATTAATTAATGTTTCAAAAATGAATTCTTATTCTGCTGTTTTAGATTCTGAATGAAGTGAAGAAGCTAGTGTTTTTACAATGATGTTCATTTATTTATTTTTTTATTTTATTTTTTCTGTGTACGACTTTTCGTATAGAAATACTTGTCCAAAAGTTTCGATCAATAACTTTTTGAAACCGGATTTGCCTCTAGATTGTACTTTAGAGAGGTCATTTTTTGAATTTCTCAATTCTTCAATTTTACTTTTGGAAAAAACTACCCAAAATTTGACAAAAACGACTCGAAAACCATTATTTTTTGATCCGAATTTTATGAAAATTTAAACATACAAAAGAAAATTCTATGAAAAAGATTTTGGCGCAAGAGAATTTTGAAAATGTGAAAAAAAATTTTGGACATTTTTTGAAAATTTTTTTTTTTTATTATTAACTCCCTTCGTTCAGAATCGTTTTACTGAAGAAATCTAAAATAATGTCCTGCTTATAATGTGCTACAGTACCTGCGGAGGAGACGATTGCAGATTACCTTTAACGTAGGGGGAGATTATATTCAAAGTACAAATAAAAAAAAAACCTGAACATATTTCGCACCATGGGTAGCATACTCTTGACGGGTGTGTTGAATTTAATAGAAATGAAAATTAATTTTTTCGATGAAATGATTTTGAGCGGAACTATTCAGTTCATGTTCAATAATAGTTGTCAGAATGTTTAACAATTGTTATTTAATAATAGAATAATAATCCACGCACAATTCATTAATCGTGTAATTGATTAAACTTGTATAATAAGCTACCTTTTTAAATTTCCATCCTGGTGTCATTTCGATTTCTATTAAGTTACCGATCATTAATTTTTTAAACAAGTATATTTCAAAAAAGACCGTGGAAAAAAAAATGTTATTGTAGAATCATAAGCTTTTTCGCTCCAAAAAAAAAAAAAAAAAAAAAAATCGACGTACACGCGACGACGACCAATGCGATTAAACACTAAAATAAAAAAATAATTACACTGCGATCTCATAACCCTCCGCGATCGGATGGACCATGCGCGTTGTCGAAATGCAGTTTTTACCCCCGTCACACACTTCTTTACACGATTGTCCTAAAAGGATAATAATAATAATAATAATAATAATAATAATAATTGTGTTAAATTATTTTTACACGGATGATCATGACCGAGCCGACTGACGCCGCGACCTTAACGAGGACACAACGTGATACAAACAATTTGTTCGGAGTTGATACCGATGATATCGTGTGGTCAGCGATATTGTATATATGTACCACATACCGCGATCACGGTTGATGACGACGACAATGTTTGCACGCGCGCTGCGGCAATTGTGTAATAAACTTTCGCTAGCCAAGGTCCAATAATGTAATGGATTCCTTCGTTCACACTACCTTTTGTTTTGTTCGTTGTATATTTTCTACCGCAAATCCAATAAACCGACACGGCTAGCAGCAGCAGCTAGTTTCACGAATCCCTTCTGGCTCCGTCCAATCGCCGCCGCTCGTCGTCGTCGTCATAATAATAATATCATTTTATTTATTTATTATCCGTCATCCAGAGGGACCGGACAAGAGAGAGTGTAGAAGTAAATCAAATCATATTTTTGTTTACAGCTAGTTTATTATCAGGCCTGATTTTTTGTTCAAGTACAACGTTTTATCTTGTCTCTTATCATCCGTTTTAATTTAAAATGTTATATTATTCACGAATGAAAGTGTTTTGAAATCGTTTGCTGCGCAGACGACGTTTTTAAAATACAAATAATAAAAGTATCAATAACAACAATTTCAATAATAGTGCAAATGCGTACTCACCGAAAATCAATAAGCAACATTATATGGAAATTATAGTCATATATCGAATTTCATCAATACTGTTGTTATGCGGCTCGTCCATAACAAATATACGTCGTGTTCACACACAATATAAGTCGTCCGGAAAGAGTGGGAAGTCTCAGATTAGGTTATGGTTATGAAATTATGTCATTTGTGTACAGGTTATAACCACACTTGGAAATCAATTGGTTCTATAATTATATATATATATATATATACACGTCTCAAACGAAGAACACTATATTATATTATATAAGTAGATATTTTTACTAACCGACATTAAAAATCGGTAACGCGAAAAAACTTTTCTTGAGATATTGTAAACAGTTGTGGGATCCGGGACTTTAATTTGGAGGGAGCGATTAGACAAAAATTGATCAAAAATATTATACGATAAATTAATACATTTTTAAAATGCATTTACGGAATTTCTGGGGAGGAGGGGGAGGGGGGGCGATCATCCCTATCGCCTTCTCCTTGGATCCGCATATACATTTTCGGGTCCGCATAGCTTATGACTTTTAATTGCAATTTTATTGTTCGCTAAGTAGGATTTAATTAATTAAATCGTACGACTTATTGTTTACATATAATATTATGGTCGACTTGGGGAATTTATTATCCAGCTAAACAAAAATCGATTTACGCGATTACGTTGTAATCGAGTTTCAAATAACACAGTATAAAACACTAATAATTAGGAAAGATGATGTATCTTGAAGTAAAAATAATATTGTTTAGAAATTCAAATATTGTAAAATTGTTTTTTATCGACCAGTTAAAAGCTATCGAGTCAAGTATATTATAATAATACAATAAATTATAAAAAAAAAAAAAATTAGTATCCTGACGAAATGCTCACGGTAACACGCGAGCTGATGATACTGACGAGAGAAAGTGCGAATTAAAATATTAAAGTTCGACATGGCTGTCGCAAACAAATAACAACAATCGATTAGATTTAAATATTGTTTTATATTTCATAAAGGCCATCGCGAAAATGTCTAAATAGTAACTGGGATGAGAAAGCATATATTTATTAAAGGTTGACGAGCCTATTGGTTTATGAATAAAAAGAAAAGTAACCGTGGTAACCGTACTGGCGCGCGCACACGAGTGTGTTTCATACGTGGTGACGAGAGAGAGGACCGAGGAGGAAGAAATCGAATTGAATGTATTTTTATTTATTTAATTTTTTCATATCAAAATGACACATTGTCTTTTATCTTTTTACAGTCATTACAAACGAAATTTTACCTGCAAACGACCGCCGCCGCCGCCAACATTTTATCGGTCGCGCAACGGGGCCAAGGTCTTTATCACCGAAACGGCCGCCGCGGTGGCGACGGTCAATCATTATAAAATATTATACACGTAGTGTTGTACAAGAGAACCGCTTTCACTTGATAAAACAATAATTATTATTTAAAACTTCAAAACATCAAACGCGCGCGCCCGTGAGCGCACTCAAAAAAAAAAAACGGTCGGGGCGGTGGTAGACACGAGAAACGAATTTCCTGCTAAACTCAATAATTATTATTATTATTTTATTATTATTGTTTGAATGACGGCCACTGCACAGGTCCACCACAACAATGTCGCACGAAATATTTGTGCAGCGTGTAACGACAATCCCCGACGTGACGTCGTCCGCCGCCGAAGTCGATTACACACAAGCCACCCCAACCCCCCTCCCTCCGCCATAGTTGTTGTTTGTGTTAAAATATCTCCCCGCTAACTACTGTAATTACACCTTAACATAAATCTCTATGTATAATAATAATTAAATTACTTATATCTCTATTATATATATATATAAAAAAAAAAAAAAAAATCATTCACTTAATTTGTTTAATTTAATAATGATCTACTCAATTTACAAATATTTACGTTTGACATTCCGAGTGGGGGGGTAGTTAAGTGTTCTGAGTTTTTAACAATGATATGTTTATTTTTTTATTTTTTCATACAGAAATATTCTTGTCCGTAGATTTCAAAGAATTTTTTTCTTCAAAATTCTCAATAGTTTGTTCGAAATTTTGGAAAAACTACTCAAAATGTGGACAAGGAACACACCTTTAAAATTTAACACACCCATGAATCCCAGCCAAGGATCGAACAAAGCCAACGGTGAAAAATTTTTTTTTATAAAAAATTTATCATCAACCTGCACTTTGTCGAATTTCAATGAACACACAAGTATATGGCAAACGATCGCGTTAAGAAAAAATATCATGTTTCTCGGTCAGTTGATAATTATTTTATATAATTTTGTAAATTGTGGCTGATGTGTGGATAGGGGGTGCCCATAGCCCCACCCCCCCCACCTCCTTGAATCCGCTCCTACACACGTCCTGGTGACGTTAAGAAATTTAATATTTAATATTGTATACATATAATACATGTAATAATTACATTGCGTTCCTCGTTTTGTCTTCTTGTGCGCGACACCACGACGACGACGAACTCGTTTGAGAGTCGAATACAGCAGCTGCTGCACCCAAAAACACCGTCGTCGATAAATTAAATTACTCGCAGGAACAAATAATATTATTATTACATATTTTCGATGAAATACACGTGGCCAAAAGGAGACTAAAACAACAAGAAGACTTGTTGTTCGGTGCACTCGCGTACGAGCTGCACACACAGCAGACACTGGAAACTATCGCGCGTTAGTAGTTAGTAGTCCACCGCGGTTTGCGTAACGCGAAATTTGAAAGGAAATTTTGCCAGTGCGAAAAATGACGTCACACCGCTCGCTCGCACGCACGCACGGATTTACCAGCGCTATACGTGTGAGACTGGACGACGCTGCTCTGAACGAACGTAATATTATGTATTATAAATATCATAATAATGTAATGTATGTGTAGGTCTACAACATATTTTATACATTATGTACTCTACAACTCGATCGTCGCGGCGGCACCTCGTCGTCCTCGTCCGTCCCTCGCGCAAAATATCACGTACATCGGATCGCCAATATAATAATACACCGGCAAATTGAACTACAGTAAAGCCTCTTTAAAACGGAATCGTTTGGGACCAAACATTTTTCCGTTATAAAGAGTTTTCCGTCATAGAGAGGTAGAAAAAAAATTTAGTTTCAAGATTTGTATGTAGGTATGTGTTAAAAAATATAGTATTTCGTA
>JAIPRM010013736.1:0-11207 GCA_025469315.1 Stegophylla sp. TES_Ste_2020
CTTTTTTATGCAAAATAAATTTTTTCTTGTGAATTCTGTGTTTCATGAATCGTAAAGATTTCTCACTCCCATTTAACTGCATAGACTAGTAACAATTATGTAAAATCATAAAAATCCGACCTCTAGTTATAATCTTAGCAAAATTCTGTGGTAGTACTTACATCGCATTGTATTTGATAATTAGATAGCTTACCTATCTGAGATACATATATATGTGACTCAGTGCACAGTAGCGCAACTAGGATTTATTTGTGGGAGGAGTTATACTAGTAAAACAGTTTGTATTATTAAACAGAAAATTAGAGTAGCCTATGTTATTTTTGTCAGTGGCGTTTGCCATTTAGAGGTATTTGTCTATAATTTTCAATTATAGACAAATTCTTAAAGTATCAAATAGATACAATTTACCATCTAGCTATATCAAGTTATTAGCCGAAATTCCAAGACCAGTATTTCTATCCAAATAATTGCTTTGAGCTATTTTTACTCAAAAAAGAATCTTCATATACATAAAAAAATAATAAATAACTAAATAAAAAAACACACACACACAGATTTATAAAACTACTAGCTTTCACTCCACTTAGAATATAAAAGTATATATTGTTTCAAACAACAAAATTAAAGAAAAAATAACATCCGATTGTAATTAAGCATATTAAAATCGACAAATTATATTTTATAACACTATGACATATGCCTAGGCTCAGTTTCAATATATTGTTTTAATATACCTTGTTAGACTGTAATGATTTTCAGATTTTTATAGGGCAGGGTCAGCATTTTCCGAAAAAAAAAAATCTTTGATGATACGACATTTTTCTTCATAACCTATTTCATTTAATATTTACAAACACATTAAAACCAAAATATTTTATTCAAAATATTATTATTATTATTTTGGAGGGGGATGTGAGTTATAAATAATTTGGGGGGCTTAGCCCATATAGCCAATACCTAGTTACGCCTATGGTTCTAGTATTATTCGTCTCTTTTGATTACTTTTTACAGGCTATAATTAGGGTTGTTATCTTTTTTGTTTTTGTTTAAAATAGTTTTAAACAAATTTAATAAATGTCGTTTTTCCAATTTCTCAATACTTTTGTCAAAAACGGGGAAAAAATGTCGAAAATTGACAAAAATGGCAAAATTTGCAATTACTGCAATTTCCGTAAAATTGAAAATTACTCTTTGACATAACTTTTACTTTTACTTTTTAACATTTCAAAAATATTTGATTAATTTTGAGTTAAGTACAGCATTTTGAAAATTTTGGAAATTTAATATTTTTTGTTAGTTTTTATGAAATAAAATTTTTGATTTTTGATATTAAGACTTGAAAATTTAATATCATTTCACTGACATATATGTCTGGCTGGCCTGAAAAAATCTTAAAAATTGTAAGTCAATCTTTTTTTTCTATACTCGTTTGAAGTTGAAATTTTGACGAAATTCGTTAGTTTTACTTAAATTTATGCACTTTAACGTACATGAAAGAAAATTGACCCAACCGATTTTTATTGAAACTCGGTGCCTAGATAGAAAATTTCATTGTAAATATTTTGGTGTAATAAAATTTTAAGCGAACAAAGGATTAAATATTTTACAAGGGCTTGATTGGAAAAAAATCGGAAAAAGTACGAACAAAGGTAGTAATGATTTCGCTTATCTTATGTATTTTTCGATGCTATTAATAGATAAATTAATTAATAAAATACGATATACTCGTGGTGCCTCGAGACTGCCAGCCCATCACCAACATAGAGTAATATTAGATAATAGTAGTAATATTACTCTATGGGGCTACAACTACTTTGCGCACATTTCGAAATTTCTTGGTTGAAACCTATGACTCGTTTGCGCACAAATTATTGTCAAAGGAACCTCTCGTTTGCGCACAACACATTATAGAAGGCACCACTCGATTGCGCACAAAATATAAAATTAACTACATATATACTCGTTAACACAATATCTAATATTTTACATGTTACTGTTGTCCAAAAGGAATAATATATAAAACATTTGTATAAGTACATGATCGATTTAACGATAACTATTTTTAAGGTTTCAAACATGATTAAAGGTATATAATCTTTAATCGTGTTTCAAAATAACGAGTTTATCTATAATTTAACTCGTTATACTTAGATAAACTTTATTAATATTTATTACTCATCGCTAAACTGTTGTATTGAAATCACTTTAGTTTCGACTATTCACTACTCGTACAGGGTACAGCGTGCATATGTTATGAATACACATCTGTGAACTTAAAATATTCGCTGACAGCCTTAAGTCTGTATAAGTGGAAAGTGAAATGTAGGTGCAAATGAGCGATTGCACTAAAAATAATCTGTGCGCAAACGAGTGGTCGCTTAAGAAATAATCTGTGGGCAAACAAGTTGTAATTTTAGTAAATGAGCGCAAACCAGGGGCACCCCTCTATGGTCGCACATGCAATTCGTTATTACGGAACTATTTTTTTCCCCCAATTAAAAATGTTTTTACTGTTTATAGACCATGGCTATTGTGTTTACATATTTTTTAATAAATAAGTTACATACTATTCAGTTTCAGTGTATATAAAGATATTAAAATATTCGCCAAAAAATTATTTTATTTATTTAATTATCGAGCCTTGATGATGCTCATATTTAGGCATATAATATATAATTTAGGTGCATATAAAACGTTCCGTCATCACACTAATGATTTATGAATTTCACTCACTCTGTATAATATTTGTACTGTGTTTGTCGTGTTTATGGTGAATCATGCGTGAAAATGTACACGTTTTTTATATTATTAACTTCCTTTGTTCAGAATCGTTTTATTGAAGAAATGATTTATTGTTTCTTTAAAATTAGATACACCCATCAATAGTATCCCAACCGACATGCGAAGAACGCCCTGACGAGTGAAGTATACACTTTTTTATATTTAAAGACAACTGTTTTCCAACGAAAATGGCACTTAGGGGATTTGATGAGAAAAAGATTAATGAAGAATTTGTTATCATTATCTTACAGCTATTTTTATTGTAAAATAATTTTTTATTTAGAACTTTTTCACGCTAAAATAATAATGTTTTTACTAGATCAAATTTGTTATCTGTAAATTTACTTTCATCAATCAAAAATCTCATATTAGCGTAAAATGAAAGAAAATTATTTTATATTTAAGCAACAGGCCATTTCAATTAGGCATGAATGGGATTAAAACAAATAATATTTATTTCCATTTAAAATCAAATATTATAAGCTTTTCAATGATCAGCTATAAAGTGATATTTTGAAAAAAGAATATAAAGTGCACAAAACCATTTCATTCGTGCGTCACGCACTGTGGAGTTCGCATTAGTGATTCCCAGTGTCCACGCTCAGATGGTGCTAATAAATTTTACCAAGCTCCCCCCTTCAAAAAAATAATTCTTTATTATTCACTGTACTATATTAAAAGGTTCCTTTTATACATTTAATTGACGTACTATTGTATTTAATGGTACAAGTATCTCAACTTAAATTTATCCATAAAACTTTATAAAAATTACAAAAAATCACGTATATAAACACAATAACTTAAAATAAACAATCATCATTCATTTTCTTATTTGTGCATACCTAAAAATACATTTTACTCTTCAATTCCGTTATAATTAATCTTTGGGCTTTGACGGTGTAAAATACATAATAATATGTTAGAGGTCTATGTTTATTTTCATGACCATAGAAGCTCCATGTAAAACAGATTTTATGTTTTACTTTTAGAGAGCACTACTATAAAATTCAGCACTCTTGCTGACTCCACATACGAATTTTCAACTTCAGGTAAGTTAATCTAACCTACAAAATGCCAGAAAACCTATTGGATCGATGATGAACAGAGTACCGGGGTTGAATCGCGCCAGAATATACACAGCATATTATTTAAAGAAAAAATATCAAGTCTTGAGACAGCGGTTGAATTCAGTAATTATTGTTCTACCACTCGATTGTTCATTGTGTAGTGTGGCAGTGGCCTAAATCCCTCACGGTGGCTCATCCTATACGTGTATATCATACACGGGGAAACGGACATTTTTAATAATGCTGTAATTGAATATGGTAATATCTGGCACTAACTCATTTAATCATTAACTTTCATCGTTTTGAATAATATATAATAATATAATTTAATTATCATACTATAATGTGTGTAAGCTTAAAACATGTCGTATGTACTAATATATTATGTATTTCGACTCTCATAATGTGTGTGTGTATTTTTGTCAATTTTCTATGATATACATATCAAATAGTTTTAGGAGTCTCAGCTTAAGGATTTGGTGGGAACCATAGGCGTAGATAAGGGGAAGGTTTTGGGGGTTCAAATCCCTTCCATTTATAAACTTTTAATCGAAAAAATCACTATTTTCACGAGATAAAATTTGCTAGCTTATGAAATATTTATAACAGACTTCTTTGTTTACAAAAAACGTACTTTAAATTTAAATTTTAGTATCAAACATTAAAGATTCATTTGTAAATATAAACTTATTAGTATTTAGTACTACTATATAATCACTTGCTTCACTTTTTTCAGTCTTAAAATATTCTATAGGAATTTCAGTTCGTATGAGAAAAAAATGTATACAAACACGATATTTTCAGATTTTTCTAAAAAAATTTTTTGCCTCCAAAAATACTATGTATTTTACTAGTGAACATTTAAGTTTCTAACACCTTTATTTTTGGAGTACATATAGACTAATTAATACTAAAATTTAATTAGAAAAAACCATTTTTCATAACATAATTTTTAAAATTTTTGCTAATTTTTCCGATTTGCTTGAAAATACTGTTAGAATTTCGCAAAATTACTTCTATTTAATAAACATAGTTTTAATATTGCATAGTATTTTTAAAATTCTTATTTGGTCTTTCAGTCAAAAATTTTACTTTTGAACCCCTCCCTTTCAAAATATATATCTACGCCTCTGGTGGGAACTAGTTAATAAGTTAATATTAAGAATATTTGACGAATCAAAATGCGATAAGTCATGAGAACGTAAAATAAAAATAATTTTTATTTATAATTATATATAATTTTTATATTTTTTCAATACCAAATAAAAATCTAGATGTATCTTCTCCTCTTTTTCTCCTCTTTCCTCCCCCTTGGGTGTTATGCTAGGTATTACGCATAAGTATGCGTAACATTTGGAAACCATCAACATAAATGTGACAAGGGGCCACATAGGTGCACATATATTAACTTAGTTTTTCTAATATACAAAAACAAATACACACGTATATTTCATGTTATATTTGTTATTTACTTTGATTACGTTGTTTGAATAAATACATTTTAGTTTATGAACCATAATTTTGTACGTAACAATATTAATTGGCTTTTCATATTTTATCCTAACGTTGATACAATATTAGAATTTAATATGCAGTTTACTTATCCTAAATAATTAATTTTTTACTGCTTTTCAAATTTAATAAATTATTAAATCATTAATAAAACATCAGATTTACTGGCTCAAATATAAAATTAAATACCTGAATCAAAGTAAACAGTTTGACAACGTAGAATAATAACATGATAGGTTATTAATTGTTTTATCATTTACTCCGTAGAAAATGTCCGAAGATTTTATCAAAATTTTAATTTAAAAGCAAGCTAGAAAATAACTGAAATCAGATATCTGATCGATATGCGGTGCAAAAAAGAAATAGCAAAGTTAAGGAAGAAGATAACACGTGAATTTAAAATAGTTTGTGATTTAGAAGAAACCCTGAAAACGTTCGAGGAAGATAATAGGGTGAAAATAGATTGCCAAAGACAGATTAACGAACTGGAACAGATATTAGAAGATCTTTATAGTGATATGAGACATGTTTACGAAAACCAACAGAAATTTGAAGACACTGACACATTGAATAAAAAGTTAGAACATTCTAAATTGGAGGAGAATTCATTGCTCGAAGTCAATAAAAAATTACATAATGAAATCAATCAAAATAAGGAATATTTGGAGAATCTGAATTTGAACATCAAAAAATTCAATAGAAGCATCGAAGAATTAGATAGGTCCAATGAGACTTTGGAGAACCAGTTGTCTGGACTCAAAGTATGTACGATAATTGATCATGTTTGTTGAGTTAACGGAATCTTATATCCCAGACCTCCGTAGTATACTCAGGATTTAGGAGAGAGAGTGGAAAAAGTTTTTCTAATTGTTTTTTTTAAATATTTATGTTTTAGGAGGAAACTATATCTCATTTTTTAATGCATATTTTGAAAACGTTGAAATAAATTACCCTAGTTTTGTTGTTTGACCTATCAAACGTATGCATTTGTTTTTCTGCACTGCAAAAAAAAAATTATTTTCTATTTACAGTGAAAATGATTAGTTTGTTGCTTTTTCGCACACTCATACTTTTATTAAAACTCAAAATATGTTTTTACAAATACACCAGAAATCAAATTGGCCACTATTTACACGGTGAAACTGCATTACTTAATAACTTTAACTTGATAACATTAATAGTCAACTTCGTCAGCGACAAAACGTAGTCTTATCTGACTAGAGGTTTTCTGTCGCTGGACATTTTATAACATTGACTAAAAATCAATTCTATCGTGATCGACTTTGAAACTGTCTGCGATCGACCATTTTAACGCTTCTGCAATGCCGTAACTGAGTTAAGTCCAGAGGTTCGTCGGACTTCCTTAAAATTCTTTAAAAAGTGGAAAAAATGATAAAAATAATCAAATTTAACAAATGTCACCAGGAAAAAATTGGTTTTCAGTTACAACTTTGCGTTTTTAATGTTTAATCCAAACCTGGCCATAACGTAATTATGGTGCAAATAATTATATTACTAACAATAATT
Organism: Stegophylla sp. TES_Ste_2020; assembly: GCA_025469315.1. Taxonomy (NCBI): domain Eukaryota; kingdom Metazoa; phylum Arthropoda; class Insecta; order Hemiptera; family Aphididae; genus Stegophylla; species Stegophylla sp. TES_Ste_2020. The sequence goes on from JAIPRM010013736.1 coordinate 6,888, forward strand.
GTTTATACATTGCTTGGCCGCAGAAAACTTAAAATTTGGTATAATGGATTTCCACCGATTATTTTTGATAGGAGTTTAGTTAAAAAAGTAAAACACGTGGAAAATTAAAAATAACTGTTATATATATAACTTTACACGAAAATTTTATTTAAATAAGTATTTATTTTTATTTTTATACACTATACTTGTTTAAATTTGTGAATACGATTTTTCGATTTTTTTTTTTTTAACCAATCGTAGTAACGTTAATAGAATTTGACCCTTTTCATAAAGAAATGAGTTACTCATCTTTTATCATTAATATAATTACTAAATCGTAAATGGGCCTGTGTACTTTTACTGTTTGAAGTAATCTAAAGCAAAACTATTTTACCAATATAATTTATCTAGGTATTTAGAATACATAAGTAATTAGTAAGAATATTAAAAAAAAAAAACAATAAAACAAAATGTTCGTGGTAAAATTTTTTATTTATTTACTTATAAATCACAATAATAAAACATGAACTTGACTCCATTCCAAACTTAAGCTAATCCGTCTATATTCTACAACTTCAAAATGTGTGTGTTTTTTTTTTAAAAGAAGTAATTTTCATAAAAATTTCAATTTACCTATCCTATTACCTTACAAAAAAAAAAAAAAAAAAAACGATTCTCTTTCTTCCTCTAGGCCGGCAAGAAAATGTTGCTCCAAGAAATCCGTCAATTGGCCAAAACGCTCGAGTGCAAGGATAAGGAGTTGCTCTGCGTACGGCAGCAAATCGAACAATGCTGGCTAAGGACAGAGCTGCAGCGTGGTTGTTGTGATGTTCTGGAGGCGAACGTGGAGCGAGAGTTAGCCACGGAGGCGGAACTGAAAACGCGGCTTATGGAGACGTCGGAACGGCTTGAGCGCGGTCGAGCCACGTTGGTCGCACGGCAGGAGTCCACGGCCCGGGCACTGCGGGACGTGCGGGCAGAATGTGAGTGCGTCAAGGTTCGCATAGCGGACGAGCGATGTGACATAGCGGAACTGGAGACGCAGATTGTGGAGCAGCGGGACACGCACGTGGCGCTGCAGCGGGATGCGGACGCGCGGGAGCAAATTCTCCGGCACAACTTGGCCGCGAAGCGTTACCAGCTGGACGAGATTCAGGGCGGAAACGGCGCAACGGTATCCGATGAGATGGTGTCCAAAGCGGACGCGGTGGCGCAGTACGCGGGTGACATGACTGACCGCCTGGCCGAAGTGGAGCGATGCGCGGCCGAGGAGCGCCGAAAGCTGTCCGACGCTCGGTCGCGCATGGAACGGGAACTGGTGGCTGCGAAGCGGGACGCACATTCCAGGGCAGCGGCGTTGGACGAACTAGGACGTGAGGCGTGCCGTCTGCGTGACGAGGAGAAGCGGTGGCGCGAGAGCTGTGCGACCTCTGGGCCCCACAACGAGAGCGTGGGCGATGACAAGGGCTCGGACGCTGGTCCCTGTCTGACTGCCGGCCGGATGGACCGCCTGCACGTCGACTTGGAACAGTCGAAGTGCGACGCCGAGGCGAGCGAGGCCCGGGCTGTAGACGTGACAGCCTGTGAATAGTGCTTCGCGGAAATCTGTGAAACTCACACGAACCCGATGTAATAAGATTTTGGATTATCCGAGTAAGGTCAAATCGCACGTATTTTAATCGAAATCGATCGATTTCATGCGTAAATAAATCGACGTGGATTATTCAGTTTTCATTCCTATGTTGAAAGTGTTCAAAACTTGAATGAACATCAGTTCATAGACCGTGATAGGGGGATGCTGGGAGTTTAGCTCCTTAAATTCTCACAAATCACTCCCAGATATCTTATTTGTTGTCTAAGGTTGATAAAATTAGAGAGGGCTAAATCAAACAAATTAATATTTTAGCCCACCCCTCCCAAATATTTTTTTATTCTATCTCCGTTATTACACCTATTCTTAACCAGTGAGTTTCTTTTCTTTGACATGATATAGAACTTTTATTCATTTATCAAAATCCAATTTTCAAATTTTTTAATTTAATTTATCAATATTTCGTTCGCTCAGATTCATATTTTGTGAACTATAGTTTGAAATCTAAATTATTTCATTTTAGTTATTTCGTATGACATATTATAAACGAAAAATACTTAAACGTAAATCAAAATTAAAGCCATTACATTTAGTTTCATCGATCATTCCCAAAACCAATAAACGTTTAGCACATAATTAGGAAAACATTGGTGTTGGTTATAAGTACCTATGTATTTTTTCAAATTTGCATTTTGCTAAAAATTATTGTAATAGGTAGTTAACTAACATTAACATACCTACTCTAATGTTGTTTTAACCAATAACTCAAAATCACAATTTCAAAAGCCAGTTTAGTTTCTCAAAACCAAAAAGCGTAGAAATTTGTTTGGGTTTTCATAACTGGTGATCTAAAATGACAATTTTTTAAAAACCGTTCTTAAAACCGAAACTTTCAAAGCTATCATAGAATTCAAGTCCTGCTGCAAATAATACAAAACTGATCAATAATTAATTATTTTTTCAATTTCAATGTATAACCATATTTCATTTAGGTGTACGCAATGTGGTACGAATCGCGGTCGCTTCGGTTGCCATCGCATTGCGCCTTCTCCGACCTGAGCCTTGTCCAGCTGGCATCTATTTATGGCCAAGTCATCCTGAAGAATTCGCTCCTACGCGTTCACTGCGTCTCTCCTACGCAGCACTTTACGAACTCACATTCTGCCGCGCGACCAACGTAGCTCGACCAAACTCTAGCCGTTCTCCAACAGCCTCCAATTTGCCTTCACGACTAACTTGCACTCCAGGTTGGCCTCCAGCACTTCACAATAACATAGGAATGCAGTGGATCCGACGTCAGCTGACACTGATCGGTTCGCTGTCGCGAGCTACGTAACTCCTCGGTGCACATGATCGTCTTCGACAATTGACCGATTTCCTGGAGCAGATTTCCTCGCCGGCCAAGAGAATGAAAGTGAATCTTTTTTTATGAAAGGATGTGTCACAATATTATTATGAAAATGACTTTTTTTTAAATACGTTTTGTGGCTATAGATCGTCTATTATTGAAAAGGAGCCAAATTCGTATTTTATTATTACGATTCATAAATAAATAAATATAAAACTTCGCCTCGAATATGTTGTTTCATTATTTTGTTTTTAATATTCCTATTAATGACTTATATATTCTAAATACCATGATAAATTATAATTAGTATAGTAGTTTTTCTTTAGATTACTTCAATGTACCGCAGTCCCATTTACGATTTAGTAATTATGTTAATAACACCCTGTATAATTATAAAACATATTTAAAGCAAAAATGAGATTTCAAGTGTTTAGGTTGAAATCCCGACAATTAAAATTATCATCAATAGATATAAAAAATTTTAATTTAAAAATAAAACAAATACAAATTATCATTGTTTTATATTACCTAATTCAGTATTCTCAAGTTGTATTATTTAAAAACGATTGTATTATTAAGGTAAAGTAAAGTAAAGAACATACAAGAAATCCGGATATATTTCGATCCTCGGGTCAGGTTCTAATGGTGGGTATGTAGAATTTCAAAGAAACGATAAATAATTTCTTTAATATTATTCTGAACGAAGGAAGTTAATAATACGAAGAACAATTGTAGTCTTCATTTTTAATACATCCACCAAGAGTATCTGACCCGAAGAATGAAGAATACCAGTGGTACGTAGTATGTCTAGCTAGTTTGTTGTGTAATACTTCACTTTTCATTGCTTTATTTTAGGTACTATACTTTAATTTACTTTATTTTTCTTTAACTTACTGAGACGAGTCCATGCACCACTTGTGATCAACCACCAGTTTGAAAACCAATGATTCAAACACTAATGCATATATAATTTTTTATGAAAATAATCATAATTTATTTCTTTTTTATTCACGATATTTTTTAATTTTTTTAGTTTTCTAAAGTGACAACCATTACACTTAACTTAATAATCAAAAAGAAAATAATATTTTTTGAAAGTATTTTAAGAGTTTTTAATATTTAAAAATTAGTGTAATAGAATGATAAACAAGGTCAAAAGATTATCCCGAAAAAAATTACTTACCCTCTAATTTTTGTTACTCCAAACTTTAAATGTTTTCAATGTGTTTAATTTTTAGATTGTCTATTAATTTATAAATATTAAAAAAATTTATAATACAGTAGTCACTCGATAATTCGAACCTCGATAATTCGAAAAACTCCATAAATCGAACTAAACGCTTAGTCCCCTGAGAAAACCTCTATAATTAGAAGAAAATACATGTATTCCGGTCCCCTCGAT
>JAIPRM010013737.1:0-11207 GCA_025469315.1 Stegophylla sp. TES_Ste_2020
CATCTGGGTGTGATTCCGGTTCTATAGAGATACTGATCGAAACTTTCGGTCAAGTATTTCTATACGAAAAAGTGTTCACAGAAAGAGAGAAAAAAAAAAAGAAAAAAATAAAAAATAAAAAAAATAAAATAAAATAAACATCATTGTAAAATCATAAGCTTCTTCACTTCGTTCAGAATCTAAAAAAAATAAAATAAACATCATTGTAAAATCATAAGCTTCTTCACTTCGTTCAGAATCTAAAAAAAAAGAGATAGTTTTCAAGTCTTTTTTTTGTCAAATTTTTGAGAAAATAATTATTGAGAATTTTGAAAATCGACCTCTTTAAAGTACCATAATATAGACTCTAGAGGCATATCGGATTTCAGAAAATGGCTGGTCGAAACTTTTGAACAAGTATTTCCGGCGGCGTGAACAATTTTCAACTATGAGGCAATTAAAAATATTTTACCACAACTACCACCGCTTAAATTGTATCAAACAAAGCCGCATGAGCTTTGTCCCCACATCCCCTATTAATGACCAATAATGTCCAAATTACTTTTTGAACTTAAATCCCTGTCCATTATAAGAAACATTGTCGCAAATATTTGTTGCCGACATTATCGCCGTGATTTAATTAGTTTTACTTACAAAGTTGAAGTTAAAAATTAATTGTTAAGTACATATTTAAGTAAAGTTTTTACAAATAATGTGAGAAATTGTAAAATAAGAATATTAATTGAAAATAAAATGATATTTTATGTTTTAATATACCTAGCTGAAATGAATGTATTGTCAATTAACTTTAAACTATTTGTCGTCCTGAAAAATAATCTTTTTTTAGTTAAGCACATAATTTAAATCATTATTATTATTATTTTTTTTTGCTTTAACCTAAAATATTATACATACGTCAGAGAATAAAAATTAAAATTAAATATCAACACACTTATAAAAATTGTTGCCCGAAATTTATATTATATTTTCAACATTTCTACTAGGAAAATAAATATTTTACCAGAAAAGCTATACATTTTAAATTCTAAACAAAACATAACATTATTATGTTATAATCATGGTTTTATCCTTTTTCAGTAATACAAAAAGTTTAGTTGACTAAACATTAAAACAAAATAATTTTTCACAAAAAAAAAAAATTAAATTTGACCTTCAGAAATATTTTGATCGTCTGGACTTAAAATCTTAAATAAGAGCTGCATGCTAAATCATTTACAATTTATCATTGCTGATTCTCACAGATTTAGATTCAATATCAACACCTACCTGTAGGTACATTAAATTGAAGTACAGTTATTATTTGTTATTAATAAAAATTACATTTTTATTATTATATTATATTCTTGCACATATCTGCATGTCGATTCCAATTTGTAGAGTTCAGATTCCTCGTTCTTTTCCAGAAGCACAAACTATTGAACTCATTTTACATTCTGAACGATGTGAAGAAGCTAATGTTTTTATAACGATGTTTATTATTTTTCTGTGATCACTTATTGGTATAGAAATACTTGTCAAAAAGTAACGATCAGCAACTTCAGATTTTCCTCTAGTTGGCACTTTAGAGAGATCATTTTTTAAATTTCTCAATTCTTATTACTATTTTTTGTAAAAAACTACACAAAACTTATGTATAGTATATAATAGTATAACTTATGTATTTATAACACTCGGAAACCATAAATTTTTAATTCAAACTGTATGAAAAGTTAAACATAGACAATAATATGAGAAACATGGTGATGTAGTGTGGCGCAATGGTAATCCAGCCAACCTATCACGCGACAGTAATGGGTTTGATTTAATCCCCGAAAATCCGAATTGTTTGCATTTTTTTTTAACCTTGACTTACTAGATGCGCCACGATAAACATTAATAAAAAGCCGGACATACATCGTACGACGGGTGGGATTCTCTTGACGGGTGTATTGAATTTTAAAGAAACGATAAATCATTTCTTCAATAAATCGATTCTGAACAAGGGAAGTTAATAATAAAAAATTAATGAGAAAAAAAATTCTTAGAAAAATGTCCAACATTTTTTTTTCACATTTTCAAAATTTTTTTGTGCCAAAATCTTTCTTATATGATTTTCTATCTATGTTTAAATTTTCATATAGTTCGGATCAAAAAAGGATGGTTTCCGAGTCATTTTTATCAAATTTTGGGTAGTTTTTTTCCAAAAAAAAAAAAAATTGAAGAATTGAGAAATTCAAAAAATGACCTCTATAAAGTACAATCTAGAGACAAACCTGGTTTCAAAAAAATACTGATCGAAATTTTTGGACAAGTATTTCCATACAAAAAGTTGTACACAGAAAAAAAAATAAACATTATTGTAGAAACACTAGCATCTTCACTTCGTTCAGAATCTAAAATTATGTTACAGTGCATAAATGTTAATTTACGATAATTAGAGTCGCTTTAATTTTATTTTATTTCATTATGATGCTTATATTTTTTAGATTCTGAACGAAATGAAAAAGTTATGTTGTTACAATGATGTTTATTTTTTTTCTTCCTGGAAACACTTTTTTGTATAGAAATACTTGTCCAAAAGTTTCGATCAATATCTCTATAGAACCAGAATCATACCCAAATGGTACTTTAAAGAAGTCGTTTTTCCAATTTCTCAATACTTTTTCCAAAAACGGGGGAAAAACTGTCGACAAATTGACATAAAACGTAAAATATGCAATTACCGGAATTTCCGTAAAATTGAAAATTATTTTTTGACATAACTTTTAAAATAATACAGCAAGGGACTTAAAACTTTCACCAACCACTAAAAATAATTACGTTAAAATTTCCTAAAAATTTCAAAAAGATTTGATCAATTTTGAGTTGAAAACAGCATTCTGAATATTTCGGAAATTTCTCATTTTTTGTTAGTTTTTATGTAATAAAATTTTCGATTTTTTATATTAAGATTTGAAAATTTAATATGATCTCATTAATAAATACGTCTAATTGACCTGAAAATATCTCGAGAATTGTATGTCAACTTTTTTTTTATACCCGTTTGAAGATAGAATTTCGACGAATTTCGTTATTTTTACCTAAAATTACGCACTTTAACGTGCATAAAAGAAAATTTGCCTAACTGATTGTTTTGAAATTTGGTGCGTAGATAGAGAATTTTATTGGGAATATTTTGGTGCAATAAAATTTTTTACGAATGAATAATCAAATATTTTACAAGGGTTTGATTGAAAAAAAAACTGAGAAAGTACGGACAAATTATTATTATATTTCTTATTAACACCCAAATGGCTGGAAGGTAATGTTTTTTTGCCATTTTTTATATTTTTCGACTCTGAATACGATGGTATGAAATAAAAGCTAGGTGCATCAATATTCAATTGTTTTTTTAATTATTTTATTCTTTTTTGAAAATTCAATATTTTCGGTTGTTAAATACCTACTAATTCAATAGCATGTTTAATAATATTAGTGTGGCACAGTGGATTAACGATACCGTTATCACACGACTGTGCCGGGGTTCGATTCTAACCCGGCAGTCCGAATATTTTGCATTATTTTTTTTTTTTTTATTTAGTAACTTCCTTTGTTCAGAATCGTTTTATTGAAGAAATGATTTATCGTTTCTTTCAAATTCAATTCACCCGTCAAGAGAATCCCACTCGTCGTGCGAAGTATGTCCGGCTTTTTTCTTTTTCGTAATATGTCATCATGATTTCGAGTAGAAATACTGGTGTAAAAGTTTCGATTAGTAACTTTGTAGATAGGAAATGTCTAGTTGGTACTTTTAGGAGGTCATTTTTCCAAATTCTCAATAATTTTTTTAAGCGCATGCCTAGAATACCCAAAATGGATATTTTGATAGAAATCATTAGTTTTACTTAAAATTACACACTTCAACGCATATAAAAAATAATTGGTTCGACTGAACTTTACGAAATTTGGTACATAGATAAAGAATTACAAGACGATTTTTGGGATGTGAGTAATTTTTTTACGGACGAACAATTAAAAATTTTACAAGGTTTTCATTAAAAAAAATTGAAAAAAGTACAAAAACTACCATAAATATTAAATTTAATAAATAATTTACTGGATATAAAAAAAAATAGACATAGATTACTTTGTTATTAATTAATAATTTTGGGCTATTACTGGACATTTGAAAAAATTAGTGAATTTTATTCGATGTACCTATTATTGGAAAAAAGTTAATTCAATAAAAAGCTTAAAACCCTAATATTCCCATAAAAAGACCAAAATTTCAATTAAACTAATTAAAGAGAGGTTGACAATTCATTAATTTATAAAAATAGATTTTTATTGCATTTTTAATTTTTACTAAGACATTTTATTATCTCATACACTCACGCGCGCGCACATACGCACACAAATATCGAGTACCCAACATTATTAAATAACATTTTGTCAACTATAACCTTATCGCAATAATTTTAATCATAGGTATAGTCTTTGCAGCTTCACTCAGAATTTATTGTTTTATTGAAAAAATGATTTATCGTTTCTTTAAAATTCAACATAGCCGCCAAGAATATCTCACTCAAGGTGCGTTCAATACCCATGGTGCGAAGTATGTCCGGTTTTTTTCTTTTCATTTTCTCTATACACTTTTTCGTATGAAAATACTTGTCCAAAACACTCGACTAGGAACCCTTTGAAACTGAATTTGCCTCTAGTTGGTACTTTGAAGAGGTTATTTTTTTAAATTTCTCAATTCTTTAATTTTTTGGGGGAAAACTTCACAGAAATAATTTTCTTAATTCTTTGTTGGTCAATACTTGATAAATGACGAGTACCAAAATCAAACTAATAATTAATATATTATATATATGGACATTAATACCCATTTATATATATTACTAATAATATTAAATTTTTAATAACAAGTTGTATTATAATGATGTGATTTCAGATTTACCAATAATATAATGTGACGTTCTACGAACTGAGATTATGACTCTACCTACTACTGTAGTGCTTTACGCACGTTTTGAAAATATGATGTACCGAACCGTATTACAATCTGATCGTGAGCGTGCAGGCAAAAGCTAACCTGTATTTATCTTAAACTGTGATCTGTACACTACACATTGATGATGATATACAGAGTAGGCCAGTAGGGCACTTTAACGGCCGTTTTTAAAAGTTTAATTTTAAAATAAATATCTAATGTTTATGCATTATTATTATATTAAAACAAAGTGCATAACATGCCATTTATTTTTAGGAGCAAAGTAACCTATAATTTTACAATAATATTTATTTTTTAATATTTTTTTTCTTTTCTGTGAACACTTTTTTGTATAGAAATACTAGTCTAAAAGTTTCGATCAGTATCTCTTTAAATTCCGAATCATACAAACATGTCAATTTTCCAATTTCTCAATATTTTTTCGAAAAACGTGGAAAATCTGTCGAAAAATTGACAAAGAACGGCAAAATATGCAATTACCGGAATTTTCGTAAAATTTAAAATTGCTTTTTAACATAAATTCATAAATAATGTTGCTAGAAACTTGAAACTATCAAAAATTACTAAAAAATGGTCACTAGAACACTTCATAAAAATTTTAAAAACATTGGACCAATTTTGAGTTGAGTTTAGAATTTCGAAAATATTGGAAATTGCTATGCCGCCACCACATGTCTGTCGTTATTTTTGTAATAACTACAATTTTATCGCATAAGCACGTTGTTTACCACTCCACTATTCAATGTTTACTAAATGGCATTTTTTTAATACTAATAATATTTAGTAAGCATTCTTATGTCAAATTGCTATTGAGAAAATTTGTTTTTTAAATCGTCCGTTTCAGTGCCCCACCCTGAACTATCGGAAAAATAGCAATGACATCATTGATATTGAACTAGTATAATAATAATGAATGACACTATATCAGAGGTATTCAAATTTTGTCAACCCACGGCTCCTTTGTCCCTTAGCAACATATTGACGGCTCCTTATTCCATAAAGAAAATATTTTTATTTTTTTGTTTGTTTATCTAAATCAGGATATTTAATAATCAAAAAAAATATAATCATTGATTATATTAATCAATCTGTATGTCCTCCAAAGAACACAATGATATTTACGTGCCGAGGCAATATAATTTTTCCGGCAGTACCTAAGCGCAGATTTAGAAGATGCTAAAGATGGGTCTATTGTTTTTTTCTTAGGTATATTGTCTATCCAAGTTAAAATGTCCAACAAATATATAATACATTTAATTGATAAGTGGAAAGCACGATGTGATTTGAAAAAAATGCTTAAAAAAAATATAATCCTATGAAAATTGAAAATTGTAAATTCTTATAACGAAAAGCACGTGAGAATAGTTCTTATAGCTAGAAAAAGTATATAGACTAATTTCAATCGTTCTAATTACAATATTGAAAATATTTTTCAAATATTAAAAGAGCTAAAACCTACAACAAGATAACCATGACCAAATAACGCGTTCATAACCCTTTTCTGCTATTAAACGAAATAGATAAATTGTGTAGAATTAATAACAAATCCAGATGAAATTATAAATGAATTTATGTGTAATGTTAAATTGAAAAGATTGTGTTATTGCTCTATTTCGAGATTAATTATTCCGTGTTTAATTCAAATTTTACTGCTTTGACTGAATTTATTTTTATGGTGTAACGTATACGGGTCACATAAAAAAAAAAAAAATTAAAAAAAAATTACTATTATTTGATACTTCCTACTTTTGTGCTGTGGCTCCTTTAATTAACACTCGCGACGCTCCTAGGAGTCGCGACGCACAGTTTGAATACCTCTGCACTATATTATTATAATATATCCAAGGTCTTTGATTTTGTCGTGTCTTTGATTCCTCTCGAACCCTTGCCATTTCAGAGACAACGATGACGACGCCTCTATGTCTACGAAAGTCGAAAGACCGAGTACAGTAATTATTTTTCTGAACCGTCGCACATTTTGACCGCCACCGTCGTTGCAGCAGTTCGTATCTCGTCGTCGGTGCTCGTCCGGGAATTTGTTTTCCGTTTCGTTTGTCGTAATCAACGCTGCGCTCTTATTATCTTACTATAATACCCCGAATTATTATCGCGGCCAATAGTGTGACCATTGATCACGAAATTATTTACGCAATTGTTATTGTCTTCACGTTGTTCACAGCGTCGTATGTTTTTGTAACACAAATACGAACGACGGTTAATTATTCCGCTCATCAGTACAGCGGTATATTCAACATATTTTGTTTTTTCGCATTTTTGTCGTAGAATTAACATGATACAGTGTGCGAAATATTTCTTCCGTGATGACACTATAATTACACCATTACTACCGCGGCCATTGGCGTCCACGACACCGGCAACGTCGAAATTATTTACATAATATTGCAGTGATTGTATTTACTTCACGACTTTACGTCGGCGGCTGCACAAAAACGAACGATTCCGCTCATCAGTACCGTGTCATCAGCATTTGTTTTAGATTCTTAACGAAGTGAAGAAGCTAGTGTTTTTACAATGATGTTCTTTTTCCTGTGTACAACTTTTTGAATGAAAATACTTGTCGAAAAGTTTCGATCAATAACTTTTTGAAACCGGATTTGCCTCTAGATTGTACTTGAGAGAAATAGTTTTTTGAATTTCTCAATTCTTCATTTTTTTTTTTTTGAAAAAACTACCCATAATTTGACAAAAACGACTCGGAAACCATAATTTTTTGATCCGAATTTAATGATAATTTAAACATAGATAGAAAATCATATAAGAAAGATTTTGGCGCAAGAAAATTTTGAAAATGTGAAAAAAAAATTTTGGACATTTTTCTAATATTTTTTTTTTCTCATTTATTTTTTATATTATTAACTTCCCTCGTTCAGAATCGTTTTATTGAGGAAATGATTTATCGTTTCTTTAAAATTAAATACACCCGTCAAGAGAATCCCACCCACCGTGCGAAGTATGTTCGGTTTTTTTTTCGCATTTTTGTCGTAGAATTAACATGCAGCGCGCTTCGCTCCGGGCGTCCGAATATCATCAGCGATGAGACCACTGCCAGCGCCCGAGATACAGTCAAATAATTATTATTTATGTTTTTACTGCGTTCCGCCGACGGCTGTACGTTTGTTTTTGACTCTCGTTTGTAATACAATATGTGTGCCGACAATAGGGACCTAGCCAGGATTTTATTTCGGTGGGGGTCTAGTAAACAGAAAAAAAAGGGAGGGGACATACTTTGCACCTTGTGTGGGATACCGTTTGAAGTTAGAATTTCGACTGAATTCGTTAGTTTTACTTAAAATTACGCACTTTAATGTACGTATAAGAAAATTGGCCAAACCGATTGTTTTGAAATTTGGTGCTTAGATAGAAAATTTCATTAAGAATATTTTGGTGTAATAAAATTTCTTACGGACGAATAATTAAACATTTTACAATTAACCAAATAATTAACTAAAACCGTAGTGGATGTCAATCGCGCGTTTTAAAATAAAAAAATTTTCACCAATCAATAAAAATAATCACGAAAAAAATTCCATAAAAATTTCAAAAAGATTTGATCAATTTTGAGTTAAGTGCAGCGTTTTGAAAATTTCGGAAATATCTAATTTTCTGTTAGTTTTTATGTAATAAATTTTTGATTTTTGATATTAAGACTTGAAAATTTAATATTATCTCACTGACATATATGTCTACTTGACCTGAAAAAATCTCAAAAATCTCAAATTTTTTTTTTATAACCGTTTGAAGTTAGAATTTCGACTAAATTCTTTAGTTTCACCTAAAGTCACGCACTTTAACGTACATATAAGAAAATTGGCCACACCAATTGTTTTGAAATTTGGTTTTTTAGATAGAAAATTTCAATGCGTATATTTTGATGCAATAAATTTCTTACGGACAAAGAATTAAACATTTTACAAGGGTGAAACTGAAAAATACTCGAAGAAAGTAAGGACACTATTTGTTATTCGCTTATCTTATCCTATGTAATTTTCGATGCTAAATTTAATACAAGTCGGTAATTACGGTGTGGCCTTTGGACTGCCGCCCAAATACATTTTTCAATGCCACAACGCCTTACAAGTTGTCACATATTACACGGACTGCCATGTATACACTATTTATATGTATATGTTTACACTATTAAATAACAGTATCTAACCTACTATTTTATATTTATATTATTAATATCTTTCGTTCAGAATCGTTTTGATTGAAGAAATGATTTAAAGTTTCTTTAAAATTCAATACATCCGTCAAAGAATTCCACCCGTCGTGCGAAAAACACCCATCGTGCGAAGTATGTCCCGATTTTTAATTTTTTCTAAGACATTCATTATCTCATATATACCCGCGCGCGCGCACATATGCACACAAATATCGAGTACCCATTATTAAATATCATTTTGTTAACTATAACCTTATCGCTAATAATTTTAATCATAGGTATAGTCTTTGCAGCTTCACTCAGAATCGTTTTATTGAAAAAATGATTTATCGTTTCTTTAAAATTCAACAAGAGTGTATCTCACTCAAGGTGTGATCAATACCCATGTTTCGAAGTATGTCCGGTTTTTTTTCTTTTCTTTTTCTTTATACACTTTTTCGTATGAAAATACTTTTGCCTCTAGTTTGTACTTTGGAGAGGTTATTTCTTAAATTTCTCAATTCTTTAATTTTTTGGGGGAAAACTTCACAGAAATAATTTTTTTAATTCTTTGTTGGTCAATACTTGACGGGAATAACGTGCTATGTAACAATTTGAAAATTGTTCAGGATCAAGTAAAAACAAAATATTTTATGTTATTACGTTTAAAAATTATTTGGATTGCACATAGCACGTTCTTCCAACTTTAAACATAATCATTTTTGTAAATCATATTTAAAAAAATTACAATCTTATATTTGCACATGTTTTTATTATCTAGTCTTTAATAAGTAAAATTACAATATTAAATTTAATAATAATTTACATTATCCTGGCAATGATTTAAAGAAGTCACTATATCTTTGAGGAATATCTAAAAGATCTTTTTTCTTTTCTATTGTCAAGACCAATGGAGATTGATACGCTGGTGGTAGGTCTTTAATAGAATGATAATATATTCTTTCCAAAGTTGTTATGACGTATTTCATGTGATTTCCATGGTCTTAGTGTATTATGACTTTCACGAGTACTTACATGCATAGGAGTATCAGCTGACAATTTCAACCACATAGCTTGAGTTATTTTTAGTTTTTTTTTTTGTCATACCTTCTTCTAGTGAGGAAAAATCTTTAAAATCAATTTGAGACTTTCCAACAATAGTAAATGGTTTTTCTAACCTTGCATTAGTGATAACGTATTTCCATTGTGACGGTACAAGTACTTTTGCTGTTATTTTTTGTTTTTCAATTAGAGCGAAATCGCGGTCACATGGTAAAAAGCTATGGCCAGTCGAAAGAAATTTTTGATGAATTTCTGTAAAATATTTACAAGAGACTAGATAGAAATACATGTTTAATATTCGCCAGTTATTATTTTGACCGACATATCTATCAGACGATATTATCAACTTCTTTTTTTCACATGTCCAAGAATATTGTAATTTGACTCGATGTAATTTAAAATGCATGAAGCAATTTCTAAAGAGCCTCTCTTAGCAATACACTCATATCATAAATGCATCGAAACAGCATTATTACCCATATTATGTATCGCAAAATTTTTGTTAGAAAGTTGTCTTTGGTAGAACATGTTAGAGTTTGTGAGAGTTGGGCAAAATAATACTTGTTGTCGGTGGATGGCGGCTCGTTTGGTTCACATGAGGCGGTGCACAAAAAATGTATAAGATATCTATGTTAGATGGTAAAAAAATTAATTTTGCTATAAGTACATACCAAAATAATGTATCTACTTACCTTATCTAAATTAATATTTCTAAGCATTTTACGCCATTAAAATATAAATAATTTATAAAAAAAGCCGGACATACTTCGCACGACGGGTGGTATTCTCTTAAATTTTAAAGAAACGATAAATCATTTCTTCAGTAAAACGATTCTGAACGAAGGAAGTTAAAAAAAACAAAAAAATTTTCAAAAAATGTCCAAAATTTTTTCCAAAATATTCAAAATTTTCTTGCGCCAAAATCTTTTTTATAGGATTTTCTATCTATGTTTAAATTTTCATAAAATTCGGATCAAAAAATGATGGTTTCCGAGTCGTTTTTTTAAA
>JAIPRM010013738.1:0-11205 GCA_025469315.1 Stegophylla sp. TES_Ste_2020
TATTTTAGCGTTTTTGTATATTTTAAGAGCATATTTCGTAAATTTTATAGCATATTTGGTACATTTTTAGAGCATAAATGCATGCATATTTTAAGTTTTTTTAGAGCTATAAGTCCCTAGCCCTAGTGATTACTGATTAGACCTGCGCGTAAAACGAATATTGTAACGGAATTCTTTATAATAATTATTATTATTATTATTTTGTTTTTTTCCTGGGGCGAGTCATTTGTTTTAATCAACCCCCGTGACATAGAATTCAATTAGAATATATATATATATATATATGTATACGTATTTATCAGTTTTCTCGTGGTTTATGCTTGAATTAAGGATTCATTTCACCCCGGGACACGAAAAACCAAGCGAGCCCATTTCGTCTCTTAAACATTAACCCTTCTCTTCCACACATTTTTTTCCATCTTTGCGCAATTTAATTTAATTTTTCTGCATTGCTCTTTCTCTATTGAAAATAATATTAAAATTAATAAAACAGTTATCAGTTATTAAAGAAACGAAACAATATTATTGTCAGATTAATGTTCACAAAGACACTAGTGTATGATGATTATTGTATTCTGTGGTGTAATATAGATATTCGACGTAAGATTAGTTGTGGATAAAATGTATCCAGTATATAATAGATTCCGATTTAAGCGGTATAGATTGAAGCTTTACAATGTTTTTGTAATTTTTCTTTCTTTTTTCAAAGCAATTTAGTTATAGTTAGTATATTTACGGCAGATCATAATTGTTAGTATGGTACGGTAATTTTTTGAAAACAAGGAAAATCTATATTGTATTTGAGTAAAAGCAAAGAAATATTTCGTTTCATAAAATCGATTTTAATTATTTATCAGTTTAATTACCAGTTCCACGAACTTGATATTCAGAGGCGTATTTAAGATTTTCTCAAGGATGAAAATAATTTTTTTCTTAGTAAGGGCATCTTTATTTAATAAGAGTAATAGTATTATATGTCATAAATTGTCGTAAAAATGTATAGAACATTATTAATATGAATATAACAATAATGTTAAATATCTGATGTCGATGAAGAAATCATACAAGTAGACCAAGTTTGTGATTATCGATTAATTTTTTCAAACTACCTAAGTTTTAAAGCACTTGTTAATTAAATTATGGGAATATCGTTTAGAGGTTTTGGTATTTTAAAGAGGATGTGCTAAATATCGAAATTTATGTCCGTGAGGGTTTGGAATTTATCTCAGTCTGGTCAAATCGAAAAACTCGAAATACTACAAAGGTATTTCATTCATAATTTGTTGAGATTCAAAATTAAATTTTCATATTAATTTATAATATTATTAGCCAGGCACTCAACAAAAAAAAATTGATGTAGAGTTTATTTAATAAAAGTTATTAAAAGGTGTGATAGATTTTCCAAAGTTTTTATCTTAAAATAGTTTTTAAATTCCAACAATTAATTCAATAAATACAATAATTTGTCTTCATATCTCTCTTAGCTATAGAAATTATATTCATGAGAACCCAGTATGTTATTTGTCTATGTCATGTAAATAACTGATTAATTTTTATTCTTTTTTTCAAATTTGAAATGCAAGTCTTTGATTTGAATGTATAATTTGTTATCAGTTTGAAGTATCAATAATTATTAATTATCATGCTAATAGATTTATAATAATATTCTCTAATATAATTCCCATATGCAATGTCACATTAAAATAAATGACGAAAAATCAAGAACGTAGGGAACACGAGCTAGGTATTTTCCTAGGTTTTTATTTAATTTTTTTTTAGTTTTACCGTGTGACAAAACTATTGAAAGTGAAGAATGATAATCTCTAAAAAATAATATGGCAATAAAATTATCTATCGTAAACATAGAATAAATATACTGATCTGATCTGATTCGATTAAAGAAATATGTTTCCTGAAAAAAAAAAAAAAGGTATATAGATATAAATGTAAAACTTAAACTCTTTGACTCCTCATAGAATCTAAAATAATTGAATATGGTTTAAAAAAAAATCGACAATCTTTTCGCAAATCGTATAAATTTATAATGTTCTCACAAAATAGTGACATAAAAAAAGGTCAAGGGAGGGGATCTATCCTCCATATCTCCCCCCCCCCGTGAATACGCCCCTGATTATCGCTCATTATCAAAAACTGTTTCTAACGCTTATTGTAAATTCTTGGTTTATCGAGGTGAATATTTTAATAACATCCTTCTGGTTTATTCGTATGCGTTATAATGGTACTGAAAACATATCAAAAATCGTTTTTCAGCGTTGGTTTAATTGCCTCTGATGTGTGCGCGTAGACGAGTTGTCGTTAGACGGCGCCGACGGTGTGCTTTACTCCGAATTCGTTCGAACACATTTCGTACGGCGAGAGAGTACACCTCCTATTATATTCGCACGTACGCAGACGCGTATTATCCACCACTGCAGCGTTCGAAATCCCGCGTTAACGAGACGACGGGCAAAGAAAATAAACCCGAAACCCGTTTGCTCTTATAATTTGCTAGCCCTTTTGCTCCTCTTTGATCGCAACGTACGCGTATACAACGCGTAACAATAACGCATACGTGTGTTGGCATACGCGTCGTACGTACGTATATTAACCGTTGCCAGTCGACGTTTTCGAACATCAGAATGGGACTTTCAATGTTTTCAGACGGGTTAATAATAATTTCCGTGATTTTCGGTTTTTTCAATTGCCTCCAAAGAGGATGTATATTAGCGTGACCATATTTTAGAAAATAAAATACAGGACAAAAATATTTTTCATAATATTTTAAATAAATAAGTATTTATTACACGCACGCACACACACACACACACATATATATATATATAATGTTTTTGAATCGTGAAAAAGTATAATTTTTAAACTACCTATTATAGATTAAATTTAAACAAATAAAAATATTATTTTGAAGAACATAAAATAACATAATTAAATAAATTGATACTTTTTAAAATTTCTTCAAATCCTTTATTCATGTATATTGTACAATTTACTTCCTTAAAAAAAACTTGTAAATTCATTTTACGATTATAATTTATTTAATGGTATCCACAATATTTCTGGATTCTTACATTATTTTATTCAATAATATTTTATTTCAAAAATTTCGAAAATTTTAAATCAACAGTAAGTTAAAAATTGGGATTAATATGGGACAGACTTTAAATTACGGGACAAAAAACGTCCTGAGAGAAGTTTATCAGGACAATAGGACGCAGAGCCGAAATAAAAGACAATCCTGTATAAAACAGGACGTATGGCCACCCTAGTATATGTCTCGCGCGATACACGTTAATTCTAATTCCACAGCCTTTACGTTTATTATTATTCGGTATACAAAGCGAGAGAGGACAATAATTATTGTAATTTCGTCAATCGACCGCTTCTAAACTGTAAATTATCATTGAAATATAAGTATTATAAAATATATAATTATTATAGTAATATAAAATATATATTATGTTTTAATAAAGTATCGTTTATAATTAATATTTTAATCGCCATTATCGTCTGTCGTCTGACTTGCGGAATACTAATCTCATCGGTTATTAAAAATTGACAAATTTAAAACTCACTTGGTGCTCACATACATATTATGTATATACAGGTTTAATCCGTAAGGCCAGTGATTTAAACTATAGTAATAATATATTTTACAATCGGTGTACACACGTCATGTTTATCGTATAATACGCGGTTAAAAGTGTAATGAAAACGACTTATAGTCCGAGATATAAAAGTAGGTTTATTGAAAAAAAAAAGTTGTTTTTTTTTTTTTTACTGTCGTGCGCTTAAGAGATAAGACTCTAGGCTTTATTACAAGCAGGTATAAAAAAATGAAGCTCCCTATTTCTCTTCGAGCGTTCTACTGTTCTCTCGTATACGGACTCTTTTGGAACATTTTTCTATTATCTGGAATCCCTTTTATGGCAACGGATTCTCCTCACACCGAGTAGTCTAGAGGCGTTTTCGTTCTTTTACAAAATATTATCTTACGAATTTTCCGCCATCCTCACATGATTATGAATTAAATCGGACTTACGTCTCTGGTAGATCGAAGAATCGAAGCCAATTTGCTGTTTTCGCGCAAGCTGATTGACAGACGTGCGAATGCTTCCTATTTCTTCTTTCTCGGATAAATTTCAAACTTCTTTTTCATTCGATTAGATCTAATTATCCCTTCGCTGTCCCGTTTCACGAAAGTAACTGCGGTTGAAATAATCCTGACGCGTATCATTAATGACCACCTGAGCTTCTCTTCGATGATTTTTATCATTAATATTCTTCGTTTTATTGCCACCACGCCGTATTTTTATATTATTAAACCATACTATCTGTACTACGTATTATAATACTGTTAAATTTAATGTAAAATTCTGTTACGCATATTTATTTATTGAATAATAATGTATTGCATTTATTGAATGTATTCAAGCCAGTAAAATTTAATAAATAAATAAAGTAGTAAAAAAGTAATTAAATTATGTCCTGATAGACCAAATGATACTGTAATTGAAAAAAAAAAATTACGAGGTTTAAAACAGTGACAAATATTTCTAGTATTTTCGAAGGAAAAGATGCTTCTCGTGATAACACTATATTTCAAGAACTAATTGATTATGGCATGGCTCATAAAATTGGGCGTGGAACGTTGTTTTTCAAGATTTAAATCACTACTTGCCGATAACAAGTTCAGTGTTACATTGAAATGCATAAAAATATAACGAATGTACCAATCTATTTTTATTAGTTGGTTTTTAATATTTAAGACCATATTTTTTTATTTTTAGAGCATTTAAATCTGAGCTCTTGTGGTACTTAACATTTATGATTTATGTATTCATGAGTCTATAAAAGAAAACCAAATAACTAAAAATTACTCGTTATCAATAATCAAAAATTGTAGTTAATTTTCACTTATAGAAGACTTGAGAACTTAGTTTCTATTATTGTTTTGAGTAAACTAGGTAATTTAGATATAACAATAACTTAATTATACAAATTCTAAAATCTTAGTTAATACAAGTATACATTGTTTTTCAAGTGTTACTTCAAAACTAAAAAGACTTTTGTTTCAAGCCAATGATTGAAGAATAAGTAAAATATTTTAAAAGTTTCAATCCTGTACAGATGTATTGTAATATATAATGTACATTATATAATTAATTATTAATAGTTCATACTATTTAGTAAGACTGGTTGAATGAGTGGTAAATTTAGAAGCACCTAACACGTTTTTTAAGTGAAATGAAAAATATTTTAGTAATCATAATTTTGAAAAAAAAAAAAAAAAAATGGCGTATACCAAGAGTTAGGGATATCACTATTGATTAATTGATTCGTTTTCCATAAGTAGTCACTACCGATTAATCGACAGCCGCGAATTAAATTAATCGAATATTATTCGAAAGAACGATTGTTTTTTTTTACTATTAACAGTCGAGCATTCCGACCCTGCTCGATGAAAAAAAAAAAACAATTAATTAATCGATTATTCCAAACAGTCACATACGTATATGCCAAGTATATATAGTAATACTATATGTCCTCGTCGGTGTGTTCATTGTAATACACTCGTCGGTTTATCTGTGCAGTGTTAACCGAATTTCTCGTTATGTTCGTTCACATAATAAAACACACGTCGTATATACGTATATTGTGTGCGTCTGCATCTGCTCGTGTGTGTGTGTGTGTGTACTATATACGTATGAAGGTGAGATTAAAGAAAGTTATATGGTAAACTCTTTGAAATGTCCTTATTAAAATCGAAACCCATGTTCGCGTTCGCGCCGTAAGTTCGTATCCAATTAAATAAAGTGTATGTATGTGTGTTGTGATACGCGTTACATTCCGTCAGGAGAAATAAATACACAAATAAAATAAATAAATAAATAAATTCTATAACACTTCACTCGTTATATATATATATATATATATATATGTCGTGTCTAAACGTAGTATTGACCTGCACGTCACTGTTGGACTGTGAACATTTTTTTTTTCTCGAGTTTCCCGTCTCGCGTGCGCGATATTCGCTCGTCATACGCGACCATACAGTCGATTCGGTGTAAACGCGCGAAGCTTATGTCGTCGTCTAGGTGTATTTATTATATCGCAATTTTACGAGTAAATACCCGTGTACAAGACGCTCGAAAACAAACACATCACAGACGGAAAATAACGTTATAAAAAAAAAAAAATACGTCAAATTTTCGTTACGATATTACAAGGTGACGCGCGACGTTTTCGATTAAAAAAACCGAGTAAATTTTCTCACAACTCTATATACGTGTCCGAGTCACGATTTTGACGGAATATTTTGAAATCCTTTTACTGGATTGTAAGCAATAATATAGTCGACTTTCAAATTCAGCACTCGACGCGTTAATTTGACAGCAACTTAAAACATACCACTATATATAGACGTTCGCGCGTTTCGTCTATTCCAATGGTTCTCAACATTTTAAGGTTCATGTCCCCTTTTATACTATTATATGGGGTCACGCCCCCCTTTCCATTACTATAAGATTGAATTATAATATGTTATATATTATTATTACATCACATAAATACATCATGACTTTAATTATTAATTTTGGATATTAACATGAATATAATAATTAAATATTACTCTTCAGATTATTGAGAATAGTATTGTTAGTTGTTACACAATGATAACCGATAATCGCATACCTACTTACAAAAAAAAATAAAAAAAATATATAAAAATCATAGACAACATTTTCATGTTCTGAGGTGAAATGTGGTTTCATGTGAGTATTTTCACGCCTCCTTAGGGGGGCCAGCCCCCCAGGTTGAGAACCCTTGGTCTATTCAGTCTTTAAAGGAACGTCAATTAACAATATGTCCGGATTTTTTCTATTATTCTGCAAATTGTTTAAAATTATTCTATCATTAATATTGTAAGACTGCGGAAGTAATTTTAATGCATATTTATTCGCACGAAGAATTATTGTTCAATTTATCGTGGGAATGATTATTTTATAGTTCGCGGTAAATGTTACATTGCTCGCGGATACGAGGTCGGGGCTAAACGCGGGTCGGGTGAGAGTTCGGCCCTCAAACTTTTAGTGCCCACAAAAGGGTTTGTCGATGAATGTCGGTGACGTCTCACGTCCGCCGGGACAATGTTTGCGATGCCTCGTCGGAGTTATAGTGGAGATTTTTTCGAGCGTTTTTTCATTGTTGTCATCGTTTTCGAAGAACGTTTTCAATACGCTTCTCCAAATAAACGAATTGAAATCACGTCGAATAAGTCCGGTAATTCATCTTCGAACTCGAGTAGTTTTAATCTGTTATCGAGCTATAGTTATTTATTTATTGTTATTTATTATTACGTTCTGATATCCAATGGTAACAATATTACAATACCATAAATACAATTCAAATATAAATTCGAATTAATAACGAATAAACGACACGTCATATTGAACGAGAAATAAATTCTAGTTATTGTTCTCTAGATTTCGAAAAAATTGACTTTTTCGTTTACTTTTTTGTGCTTGATTTTGGTCTATGGCATTTAAGAGATGATCGAATTGTTAAAAAAGTGGGAAATTTTTCGTCTCGCATTACTTGCCAGTGACTGCGTTTAGCGTGTATGAGTGATAGAGTCCGGAAACCAACGCTTCTTGATAAATATTGATTTATATGAATGTAAATATTATACTGTCAGTCGGGGTTGGCTGTTATGCGCATTTAATTTATAATGAATGTTGTCGGAAAAAGTGCAGATATACAAGGTTGTTTGATGAGTAATGAAAAATAAAAAGCATAAAATCGCGTATTCTAGTTTAAAATATAAGACAGTGTTTGAAGATCACTCACTTCTGACCTACCCCATGCCGTACATGATATACGAGGGTCTCTCAGCAGTTATGGGCCGGCAAACTGATCTATAGATGTAGAATAATAGATATTCGGTTGAATGTTTTGAAATTCCAAAATATTGTGTGTGTGTGTGTGTGTGTGTGTGTGTGTGTGTGTGTGTGTGTGTATGTGTGTGTGTGTCTGTAAAACTATTTTAAAATTAATTTTAGCGAAATTATGATATTATTTCACCTGTGTATTCTGTACAAAGCTTTTAAATTGCACAGAATAAACACTGGACAAGAAGAGTAATGCGCTATTCGATTACGGAACGGAATCCGTTTTAAATGGTTTTCACGCGCCATTTATCATTTTGCCGTTCTTACAAAGAATCTCGAAAGTCGAGTTCGGTGTAAAAATAAAATAATAAACAATCGAGATTTGCGGCGAAAATAATATACCGGAGTATACGTATATTTTTATATGGTTATTGTCGCGCAGAAAAAAACTTTTTTCAAAAAAAAAAAAAATAACTTTTTTCATTTTGTCGAATAAATCATTTTATTATTTTCGCACAGACACGCTCGGGATACAATATATTATTGATAAGTCGGACGATCATTTCGCACTGTGGGTATTATTCGCTACTCGGGTGTGGGATACTCTTAGTGGGTGCGTTAAATCTATAAAAGAAGCGATAAATCATTTCTTCGATTGAAAAGGATTCCGAGCGGAGCCTCAGTTAATAATCATACGGAACAATAATTGTCAATTTTATATCGAGTATGTTGTTCAACAATAATTCAACGACGGAACAATCTACGTTCACCTCGTTATTCGTTGGAACGATCGATTATGCCGTGTTCGGAAATATAAAGCTCTTATAATTAATAATCGACTGGATTGAGTTCAACAAAAATGTAATTACGAGTATATACATCTCATGTATAATATAATAAACGAAAAAGCATGTATATAATATTCCACTCTAAAAACCATAAATTTGATCATGATCTTAAATAATAACGAAAAGAAATCTGCCACTTTTTTAAATCAAAAGATTCATTTGAACCGCAATTCTTATTAAAACGTTCGTATAAAAATTATTCGTTCGTCTTAAATTTAAAAAAAATCTGATTCCTCTTATAAATAACACCGGACAAAATAATCCGTAACATTAGACCCCAAAAAAATAAACTCGGAAAAATAACCCCGTACACTTAGAGTATGATTGACATGGTATGTGTATATTTTTTTATAAGGTTTGTTCACCGGGTGTTTGCTCGACTCCGCTTCGCTCCGCAAATCAAAAATATCGCTCGGCTTGTTGTGTAACGTGGTGACATTTCGACTAGATAATCGATTTACTATGCAACGTGGAGACATAATATAGAAGTGTGTTTATAATAAGCTTATAAAAAAAATATACATACTGTATTTATTATAAGTACCTGTGTACTGGTTTATTTTTCGAGGTTATTTTTTTTTGGGGTTATTTTTTTTTGGATACCAAAAGAACTATCGTGGTTAAAAAACACCTGAGGAATCTTTCGATAACACTTCCAACGGATTGAGAATAGAAGTGCGATGAAGCGAAAAAAAAATCGGCATTTTAAAATCTTTGTAATGGTTGGGAGGGGGGATGTCTGTTACAAAATCGTTTTGTAGACGTGTTATCTTTATAATTTTCAATACTTTCAGACAACCGATGGCTACTAGTTGCGTCCCGCGGTAAAAATTTCTTCCGAATTGTGGCCCGAGTGTTTCTGGGGTACATTACGAATTGCGGCCCGAGTTTTTCTGAGGTACATACGAATTGTGGCCCGAGTTCACACATTTATTTAATATAAAATTATACATTCTAAACTTCATTTTCCTTCCCATTTGTATACAGACTTAGGACTGTCTGTAGCATCAATACTACAGGTAGGTTAAAAATGATGTTTTGGTTTTTATTTAAAAAAATTGGCACTGGTAAAAACGTAGGTATATGATATTTTTTAAAGTTAAAAATGTTATTTTGATTTTATTGAAAATGTATTTTTAATGTTATAATGTTATAACAAACTTTATAAACTTTTGAGATTGGTGGCTGTCATTGTTATAAAATAGGGAAAGATAATAATATTATATAGGTCATTGGAAAATATTAATCAGGCGGCAACTCGGATATAACAGAAAAAAACCCGGGCCGCGATTCGGCTGTACCCAAAATAAACTCGGGCCTTTTTTTTTTTTTCGGAATTCGGATTAGACCTTTTTTCGTAGATATCTTTGGGACGCAACTAGTGTATGCAGCCCGTACAACACGGTTATTAAATCGCCGCCGCGTATCGCTAGCCGCGTGTTTTCATGTTATTATCACGATAAATAGCAGATATAATTTATTTCGCATTATACGACGACCGCAATGTTATGCTCCGAATCTTTTATATCCGAAAAAATAAAAAAAAAAAGCGTCTTCCCATTCTTGCGGACGCGCCGGAGATCGTTGTATTACTCACGTCGGAAGGGACGGACGGTGGACGGGGGGGGGGAACGTCTCTCTTGACGAGACAGGACATCACAATAATATTATAGTAGTATGTTATGCGCACATATATATATATAATATATATCTATTATAATAATAGCGTTTCGTTTGGTTCCTCGTCGTCGGGCTCTCTTCGAAAACGATAATAATAATAATAATCCAAAATCACACGCGTCGTCGATCCGAATGTATTGTGTACGCGCATACGCGTGCGCGGGCTTGTGTTTGTGTATGTGTGTGTGTGTGTGTGTGTGTGTGTGTGTGTGTGTGTGTTGTGTGTGTTTCGTTGTGACGTACACGTTGTTCGGGCGTGGAGTGACGTGCCGTTTGGGGGTGACATTGAAAAATATTGTCGTCGTCGTCGAAGCGAGTGTGTTGTCGGCAGGTGTAGAGGAATTTATAGGCGTATAATATAAACCAGTGCTTCTCAACGGGGGCGATATCGCCCCCCGGTGGGCGGTGAAGGAGTACTGAGGGGCGGTGAGCTCGTTTTGGGTGATGAACTTTTTTCCGTTCAAAGCAACTTACCAAGATTTATCTGTATTTGTTTTCGTTTTTATCGATTTATAAAATAAACTCGTGATTATGAAATATAAGCTCGATATACTAAACTAGGTACTACAGTACATTTTTGAATCTATACTTGAGTTCCTTGAAGAGAAAGATGAAGATCTGAGAAGTAAGTTGCTACAATTTAAGGCTGATATTGCTTATATAACCGATTTATTCGCAAAATTCAATGACATCAATTTGCAACTTCAGGGCGACGAGCTCAATTTTATAACAACTAAATCTATAATTTCTGCCTTCCAAAAAAAATTAACTTT
>JAIPRM010013739.1:0-11205 GCA_025469315.1 Stegophylla sp. TES_Ste_2020
CTGTAATATCTTCGACTTTATTTCAGTCTTACCCTTGTAAAATGTTTAATTCTTTGTCCGTAAGAAATTTTATTGCACCAAAATATTTGCAATGAAATTTTCTATCTAGCCACCAAATTTCAAAACAGTCGGTTAAGCCAATTTTCTTATATGTACGTTAAAGTGCGTAATTTTAAGTAAAACTAACGAATTCAGTAGAAATTCTAACTTCAAACGGGTATAAAAATAAAAGTTGACAAACGATTTTTGAGATTTTTTCAGATCAATTAGACACATATGTCAGTGAGATCATATTAAATTTTCAAGCTTTAATATCAAAAATCAAAAATTTTATTGCATAAAAACTAACAAAAAGTGAGATATTTTCGAAATTTTCAAAATGCCGTACTTAACTCAAAATTGATCATATCATTTTGATATTGTTAGAAAATGTTCTTTTTACCATTTTTAGTAGTTGGTGAAAATTTCAAGTTTCTAGCTCCATTATTGTAGAAGTTATGGTAAAAAGAAATTTTCAATTTTACGAAAATACCGGTAACTGCATATTTTACCGTTTTTCGTTAATTTTTCGACAGTTTTTCACCGCGCTTGGAAATAGTATTGAGAAATTGGAAAAATGACCTCTCTAAAATACCATCTAGGTGCGATTCCGGTTCTATAGAGATACTG
Organism: Stegophylla sp. TES_Ste_2020; assembly: GCA_025469315.1. NCBI lineage: Eukaryota > Metazoa > Arthropoda > Insecta > Hemiptera > Aphididae > Stegophylla > Stegophylla sp. TES_Ste_2020. Next base: position 670 of record JAIPRM010013739.1, read on the forward strand.
ATCGAAAATTTCGCACAAGTATTTCTATACGAAAAAGTGTTCACAGAAAGAGAAAAAAGAAAAATAATAAAGAAAAAATTAAAAAAAAAAAATAAACATCATTGTAAAATCATAAGCTTCTTCACTTCGTTCAGAATCTAAAATCTGACTTGTACCTCATCGTTAAAGATAAATTTAATTTTCACATTATTCGTACACTATAATAAGTAGGGCCCGGAACTTGATGCATTTGCATCTTTTTTTCTTTTGCTCTAATGAGTTGCTCGTCTCTACAGAAATTTGATTCATGAAATACAGAATCTAATGGCACAATAAAATTTTTATTTTGCATTTTTTGGGGAATTTTTCGATTTACTGTCATTTTTTAATATTTTTTGGTGCATTTTTTTCATTTTTCTACATTTTTTTCATTTATTTGCAAATATAACTAGTAGGTATGATTTTTTTTATTTATTTATTTTTTGTTACAGAGTAGACAAAAAACAAAATTTTAAGAAAAGTAGAAATTCTACATTTCTAGAATTTGTAGAATCCTCAAGAGTATTTACATTTTTTTTTTTTCAAGTTTATAAAAGATAAAACATAAATGTTTAACGTCCTTTTTAATGTAGTACTTCAACAATTTCAACAAAAAAGCAATTTCACTAGATTGATTGATTATATTTTTTTTTCGAGTTTAAAATTTGTAAAATATATATATTTTTAATGTCATTTTTTAGCATTTTTATGACATTTTATGCATTTTTTTTTGCATTTTTTACATATTTTTAGGTCATCAAGTTCCGGGCCCTAATATACTTATTATTAATAAGTATATACTTTATACCTACTTTGCTTTGATGATATTGTCGAGATATACTGTCATACTGATGACGAAATATAAATAATTAGATAAGGTTAATTTTAGTGCGAATCATATAAAACTAATGTATAGATATACGAATTCATTTATCATACTACAGAAAAACATGTATTTATATCATAAAAATCCTGGATATAACAATAATCTAATCGTTATTCTTTCTTTTGTGGCTATAAGCTATACAATTTAACAACATATACTTAATCCATACGTATAGTTCTGAATGAATTTGAAATATAAGAAGATGATACCCATGGCCATGTAAAGGATGAATTTTAATATTATTTAAAATCAAACGTGTGTATGCATGTGTTAACTGACATAAATAAAGTTGACTTCTTGCTTTGTGTTAAAAAAAAAAAAAAAAAACACGATAGCATCCCAAAAGCGTTAATCTATTTGACAGTCGTTATTGTAATTTACTTTCTCATTTTTTGTGTATAAAATATATGTATATATGTTATTCCAATTTTTGACTGTAATAATAAATAATATCAAGTGTATAGTGTTCATGCTCTCACCATCTTCTTCTTTCTCTCTCTCACACACACACGCACACACTAATATATTATGTTTATACTCTTATGCACTCTGATGGATTTTTTTATATCACATAGTTTATGCGTTTGGTTATTGTGTAGATTCCACAAAATTATGAGTATACTGTTGCATGTAAGTGGGTAAACGAGTTGTAGATACGATTTTATCATAATATCTAATATCTACCTAAATAAAGTATTCTACAATATGTGAAATGCAAGGTAAATCACGTAAGTTCCGATTAAACTGATAAATGATAATACCGTGATGTTAGTCTGTTGTGGCCAGTGTTTCTCACAAAATCAAAGACCTGCAGGTACCCCGTCGTAATCCTACGCTATACTAAGTCATAATCCGACCATTATAATAATTAGCCCCTTGGCGGTACGTGGCACCAAACCGGGTCTGACATTGTACGGTTGGTGTTTTCAATCGAAACAGACCGTCTACAACCGTAGCCCAACGAAGACTACGAAACATTTACGAGTTCCTGCGCACGAATGAGTTAGTGACTGTTTTAGTAAATTTAAAATAAACGTAATAAATACAAAAGAAAGTGAAAATTTTCAACATCGAAAATACGCAAGTAAAACAATTTTGAAGCATAAATACATATTATAATTTTTTTAAAACGGAAGAGTTAGAAACTCAGAAAATATCTCAATTTGAATTTGTGAAGGACCTAGGTAACTATTGTTTAAATTAGCATTTGTTTCGTTATAGTCCAATAATGTCAATGTGTAAACATTATAGTAATATACTAATATACGAGTATGTTTTAACCTTTATTCATTGGTGGATTCAAAGAACCCTTGAGACTATGTTATTAAATCGTATTAAATTTATTTTTTTACTTTTACATTTTTACCATACGATCGCAATAGCTAAACATCCAAGACTCACGCAAATATTAAAATAGACGTGTAATAGGTAAATTTTGATTTATGTACAACACATAATAATATTTTTGTTTTTGCTGTAAAAGTTTGTAAGATGAGTGTGTTTTGTTTTTGACTTTTAAGTATACAAATCTGTACAATTATAAGTGTTGATGTCAATTTATAAAAATGGACTCAAAACGGTGATAATAAAAAGTATAAGTAGGCACTAACCTATTAAATAATTCCCAAAATAATATCTAGGACGCAATTTACACGCGGCTTTAATCATGTTCTTCGAAATTCTTTATATGCGCGAGTGACTTAATTTACCAATTATATTTCGCAAATATGTTGAGTGCTGAAAAATGCGAGTCATGTACGTCTATATTTAATAATATTATGTTTGCAGGATTATTTAATGGGAGAGGGGCCATAAAAATAAATAAATGGATATCTCATATTTTGAACTACATAAATAATTTAAAATTATTTTTTTTAATTTGTATACTGCAGTATTAATTGTAGTCTACATTTATTTTTTTTTTATCTATAAAATAATTTAACAAGCGAAAAAAAACCCAGATACACTTCGCACTGTGATCAAGAATTTTTCAATAAAACTATTCTAACTTCAAAGCATAGTAACACTGTAACACACAGGACGAGTATTGTCAGTTTTACATGAAGTATGTTTAACATTATATATTATATTATATATATTATAGTCTGTAAATCCGTGACAATTATTCGTCCAAACGATCGATTTTTCCGTGACTTGAAATATAAAGCTCTCATATTCCAGAATTAACAGAACGATTTTTTATGAAAATTAATAAATTACAAAGACATAATAATGGAAAATATTTTACCATTTATTGTATTAACATTCATTCGATTCGAAGTTACAAATTTAAACGCTGTTAAAAAATTGATCTTTTAGCCGGTTTCTACACATTATTTTTATATAGATTGAATTCTATTGGGGAGAATCTTTTAGAAATGAAATAACTGTACTGTATGTATTTAAATTCTTATAAGTTTTTGACTGAAAAAAATTAGTTTCATAACTAAAACCCGGATTAATATGCAAATGCATATTTCTGTACACCTCACTTATATATATTTAAATTCGAAATGTCTTACTAGTAATATAATTCTGATTTTTAGTAATTTTTTTTCGATTTTCTAATATTTTTTACTATAATTTTTGCTATTTTTCGCATATTTATAATATTCATTTGTATATTCCATGAATTTTTTCGCATATTAATCCAAGCCCTATTCATAACTTTTTAAATTTTTTTTAAGTAAGATTGAAGAACAATTTTTGAGATTTTTTCAGGCGCGTTAATCATAAACATAATTAGAGTAAGATCCTATTAAATTTTTTACTCATTATATCAAGAATTTAAAATGTATCAAAATTGTTGATAATGAGTGAAAAATTCAAGTTTCTAGAACTATAAATTTTGATGTTGTAATTGCAAACATCACTATAAAACCACAATCTACTTCAGTACTTCACTGCTTTCAGAATCTAACAAAACACTGTCGACAAGTACGGATCTGGGCTAACTTCTATGTTTCAGTTTAATGTTGGCGATTAATGTACCCACCAAAATTTTCGTTTGATTCATTTGAACATACATTTTATTTTGTTTACGGAGAAAGAGTTAACTCCCCGTAACACCCCACTTCTATACACCAGGATGCAACAAATAAACATAAATTGGCAATAAATTAGTAAAATATGCGCGTGGGATCAATAAATGCGATCGACACAACAACGCAAACTACAAATTATGATTCACCACTATTAAACATTAAGTTTTACCACTTGCTAAATAAACCAATCGGTGTTTGTTTTCACATTATTTTTTTTTTGTATTAATTGTTATGAGTGAGCAAACCTTCCTTCTTCTCTCACTCTTTCTCTGTATTTTTCCTCACTCCCCACCCTTTATTGTATCGTATTATCACAGGGTTACTGTGTTACTAATTTCAACAAAAAATTACTTATCAATTTTATAGTAGGTAGTAAAATAATTTCAAATTAATTCAAATTTGTAAATGTGGCTTCAAGGTGTAAATTTTTTGGTGTAAGACTTTTATTCTTGGTCACTTTGTACGGTTTATTGTTAAAATGTGTCTTAGGCAGCTACTTCGTTCTGAAATAAGTAGTTCAAAAAATTTCTTGGGTGAGCATTTTATACTGTAACAGGTATATTGGTTCTGAAGCGGAAAATTTGTCCTATAACAGGTTGCTCATATTTTTTCTAAAGATGTCCATTTCGTACTGTGGATAAAAGTGCACATTTAAACTTAATATTGCTACTATTATTAAAATCTATCTCTATTTTTATTAGTTACAAGTTATGACTTATATGAAAAATAATCAACAAACTAAATTAAGAAATAATACTAAATAGTTGCTTAATTTTGTAAAATTATTGTAAATTTTGAAACTCCATGTATTTTAGTTTATAACATTATTTTAAATAAAAAATTAATACTAAAAAAAAATATTAAAGAAAAAAAAGATTTTTAATGATAAAATTATATTGGTTTCTTGATGTAATTGGTTTTAATTAGCTGACTAACTTAACGATAATTTTCAAACTTTTCTTTCTTTTACTTTTTACCACACGATTATCTTATCAACAATTTTTATCTGTATATCTATTTTATTTATTTATCCATGTATTTAATTAACCTTAAAATCTGTCCACCTTCGGTATATCCGTGAAATTTAAAGTTTTTATTGTTAAAAAACTATCAATTATAATAAAATTGTACTGCATAAATTATTTAAGCTCTGCTCAGAATCACTGTATTGAAGAAATTATTTATCGTTCCTTTAAAATTTATGGACCTATTTTTCATAACGTCACTTGAATTTTTATAATATACATTTTAAACTGTATATTATATAATTCAAATGTGAACAGTTTTGGTACTTAATTTGTGGTGTGATATAAAAGTATAAATAATTGAAATAATGTATATTTATTATTCTGTATAATGACTCTTTTTTTTTTTTTTTTTTGATAGAAGGGGAGAGGAAGTGAAGCATTTAAAAAATATTTTACGTGTGGTTCATTCGTTAACACAGAGCACTGAAAGCAATATTGGAAAGGATAACTGTGAGTCTTTAATACGAAATCTGTTGATTAATTAATTTCAACACAAATTTGCAATATCACAGTTTTTATTAAAAATTTTAATTTAAAATACAAGAAAAAACCATATAATGAGGGCTGTGAATTTAATTCATTAAAAAGTGTTAAATAAGCATGCATTTATGCACGAAAGATTCTAAAAATATGCAATCATAGTATCAAAGTATGCTAAAAATGATCTATAAAAATAATTTTATTAAAAAATTATACTGAAAATAGTAATTTTTATTATTTTTTTGTATCGATTACAAACTAATATATAGATTACGGATTTATAGAAACCAAGGCAATTATTCTATTAATGGGTTACAAATAAAAATTATTTATAGGTACTTATCAATATTGTTTTAATACAAACGCAATATGCAGAAAAATAAGATAATCATCAGATAAGTTGGTGTATCCAACTAATTTTTTTTTTACCTAATTTGATCATTGAAATTATTTTAATTTTTAATTCATTAATTAACTATGAGTGTCAGATTGACTGGTATAAAGGCCATAAATATTATTAAAATATAAAAAAAAATCGTAAATACAATTAAATTATGAAAGAGTGTATTAATATAATATATGCATAAATTATGCAAAAAATGCAAATTATAATTTCGTATTTAAATTATGAGTAACACTAAATAAATTTTGGCCAAATCCATTTTCTTTTACAATGTTTAATTCTATATTTTATGAACTTAATATGTAATACTACCTTACTTAAACTATATTCCATAAGGTATAACCTTATTACATATAATATTATGTTTAATCGTCCTGAAAAATCTCAAAAACCATTATTGAAATTTTTTTGATAATCGATTAAAATCGGAATTTGTATGACACTGAATTCAACGATTTTTATTTTTTTTTAATTAAAACCTTATGAAACTTAGTTTTAATCATGTAGAATTTTTATCAAAATATTTCCCAAGTATTTTCCTACAAGTAGTAAAATTGGCTTAAAATTTAGCATAATGATTAATTTGTAATAAAAATTTAAATTTAAAATTATAGCTCAAATTACTGCTTACTTAAAAAATAGATTTATTTTCTTTAATATTCATAAAATTATCTCACAAAAATCATCTAAATCGTAATCGTAAAAGCATGGACGCGGAAGTTATTCACGTAGTTATTCGGATAAAACTTATTGTGTGAAATGTATTAACTTTTTAGGGAATTCGATCCCATAACTTTTGTCTTTGTTTATCACACCTACGTATATAAATGCATACCTCAATGTCATTTAAGTGATAATAATACGAATTTACGTATTGTAATACAAGCAAAATAATATTATGTTCTGTCTGTGAAAATTCGTTAATTTTTTTGGAGTTTAATAATTTATTACAATATTTTTGTGAAATTATACTTAACAAAATTTAAATATAATACGAAACTCAAAAATATAACAAAATATAACAACACTAATATTATTAGTAGTAATACATAATTAATATAATATATCACTATCCGCATTAAATTCACGTTGTCTATAAAAATATGAAATTTTTGATACAGAAATTCCATGAAAAGTTTCAATTACACATTTTAGAAACTTTTAGATTCTGACTGGAGCAAAGAATCTAGTGATTTTACAAAGACATTTTATTTTTATTTAAATAATTTTTTATTTAATAAAGCTTAACCAAAATTTTCGTCCGCCATTATAAAAAAATAAAAAATTAGCTCTGTATTGTTCTTTAAAGAGATTAATATTTAAAATTCTCAATAATTTGCACAACCTTAAATTTGAATGATAAAAATACGTTTTTTTATAACTTGAAATATATAAGAAATCTATTTTAGTAACTTAGTTGTAACTTAAAAAATATAAAGGAGGTTCTTGAAACATTACATATTCATTCATGTTACCTACATGTTACATAATGATACAAACAGAAAAAATGTTCAAAAAATAAAGAATTTGAAATTCATCTTATTTTTTGTAATTATTTTTCTTATAATAAGAATATATTAATATTATAATATTATATTAATTATTATATAATTAATTAATTAAAAATTAAGAAATAATTCTTATAACAGTATCTAACCTACTATTTTATATTTATATTATTAACTTTCTTCTTTATATTATTAACTCCCTCGTTCAGAATCATCTTATTGAAGAAGATTTATCGTTTCTTTAAAATTCAATACATCCGTCGTGCGAAGAACACCTATCGTGCGAGGTATGTCCCGCTTTTTTTATTTCATTTAAATAACAATAATGTACATTTTATTTTTTACCCAAATTTTCAAATTTTAAATTTTATACCTACTACAGTTTTCAAAAAAATTCAAAATTACCATTTTATAAATCTGATTTTTAGAAAAATATTGGTGCTTAAATCGCTAATAAAGATTAATCCAATCATGACGTATTTGAAAAAAATATTAAATTATTCACAAACATAGAAAAATTGTAGAAAATGAACGAATTAACCCATAATAGAGATTTAAGCACCAATATTTTTCTAAAAACCTCATTCACAAAATGTATATTTTAAATTTTTTTGAAAACTGTTTCATAAAATTTTAAATTAGAAAATTTGAGACCTAAAAAAAAGAAAATTATATTTTATTTCCGAAACGTAATAACTTAAAAAAAAAAAAGTTAAGAAGTATTAATAGAACAAAAGTTATTGCATTTGTCAAATCTTACTGGGAGACCCTGTATTTAACTCCCCACAAGTCATTAAAACTGATTTAGTCCCTTGAGTTCTAATCTGTCAAGTAAAAGATATCATTTTATCTTTAAAATTACCAAAAGTACCATTAATAACTCACCATACGCCTATACTCTATACTTAAAATGCTCTAAGCAGCACATGTTTAATATCTTATCATACCTATATATGATAAATATAATAAAATATATTTATAGTAAAAATACTTAAATTACAGTATTATTAATTACAATTATTTATAAAATCTCATCTCTACGATCATCTGAGATGTCAGATTATCTATAAATAAATTTTGTCTCAACTGTTTAAATATGGGTGAGCACTGAGCACTCTCATATTAGTAATGTCAAATAATAGGATTAACAACTAAAATAATCGAAAAAAATCATTTGCATAATAATTTATTAATACAACGTTAGAATCGGTAATATCAACTTTTTGTAAGTACCTTTACCAAATTTAAGAACAATACTTGTGTTAAGGCATTTGTTTCCAGAGGAAGAAACAAAATAAAAATAGTTTTGTGTCCATTTTGTTAAATTATTTTATGAAAATTGGCAATACATAATAGTTCTTGAAATTCTTCAGTTCCACTTCTTTTTAATAACGAGTATGACCCATAAATTTAAGTCTGTTTATAAACAAATTGTCCTTTCAACAATACTGTACTCGGTGAATTATTTTGTACTGACCAGGGGATATAGTATTAAATCAGTTGACTGTGTAGGTGCACAGTAGCACAGCGGTCCAGTCCGCACCTGGACACAAACATATAGCATAAAAGTATACCGAGGTTATTTTAAAAGCCAGAGCAGCTGTAACAGAACATTCATTAGACAATAATGGTTTAGTCGAGTGTGAAGTTCTTTCTTATTTAGAAAATGAAGGTAGTTTAAACATTTTAAACAATAGTCTCAGAGTAGTAAATTGTGATGAAACTGGTTTATAATTACGCCCAAAATCGGGTAAAGTTTTGAGACCCAAATTTATGCAAAACTTTTGTTAAGTAGCAAATAACGCTAAAAAGGAAAATATAATGGTATTTTATACTTATTCAGTAAGTAGTTGTTCACTTTTTCCGATGATAATGTATCCTTATAAAAAAATGGTGTCATATAGTTCAGTCTTTTCCTAATAATTGAGCAATTGGTCAGTCAGATATGTCTCCAGTAGTTAGATGGTTGCAACTACGTTTTATGAATATATTTCTAATATTATGTACTCCAGGTTAGTACAGAATAAAATAGAATTTCCTGTTATCATTGCACTACTTTACTTTATTATACTTTAGGTATTTAAATTTATTACTTTTACTTTCTTGTCTTTGCTTTACAGTTTACTTTACTTCACTTTTTTTTTTTAATGTGTTTCAATTATAAATATGTCTTTTAGAATCTGAACAAAGAATTTCCGTAAAATTGAAAATTGCTTTTTAACATAACTTCAGAAATAATACAGATAAAAATTTGAAACTTTCACCAACTATTAAAAATAATCACGAAAACATTTTATATAAATTTCAAAAAGATTTGATCAATTTTAAGTTAAGTACAACATTTTGAAAATATTAGGAAATTTCTCATTTTTTGTTAGTTTTTATATGATACAATTTTTAATTATTAGTATTAAGACTTGAAAATTTAATTTGATTGAAAAAAATACGGACAAAACATATTACGAGATAATTCTTATTTATAAAAACTCAAAAAGGTTGATAATGTTTCATCGCTGTTTTATATATTTTTTGACGCTGAATACGATGGTGTGAATTAAAATCCACGTGCATCAATAGTTTTCTAATTATTTTATTCTATTTTAAAAATTCAATATTATCAGTAATTATACTGAATACCTACTATTTCAATCCAAGTTCGATGATGTTAATGTGGTGCAATGGAATGACGAATGACTCTTTTGACTATAAACTTTATGAATTAATATGTACTATTATGTGAATTATTCTTCCAGCAATATAGTGTGAATTTTATTTACTGTCCTAATTAATAAGTTTTTGGTCGTCAAAAACTGAAGCTCATCCCCTCAAAAAAAAAAAATTCTAGTCATAATTAAATTACCATTGGAGCTATAAATATTTCAAATACATAATTAAATTCTCTATATTATGAAGAGCTAACTATATATGTATAAATATTTACATGTAAGATGTAGATGATAAATAAATGATTTATTGCACCGAATTGACGATACCTATATATTTTTTTTCATATTTTTCATAATAACAATTTAAAAAAAGCGGACATACTTCGCACGATGGGTGTACTTCGCACGACGGGTGGTATTCTCTTGACGGGCGTATTAAATATTAAAGAAACGATAAATCATTTCTTCAGTAAAACGATTCTGAACGAAGGAAGTTAATAATA